>CM060949.1:34195598-34197414 GCA_030765055.1 Mantis religiosa | reverse complement strand
TTCAGGAACACAGAGCTAATTTGATAAATTCAACTCGCAGCTTGAAATTTTCTGTATAGTGCCTTTGTTTTACTTTTAAACTTATATTTTAAAACTATTTTAAAGGGAGTAATGTTAGGAAGGATTTGCTTAAATTACGTTACCGTGAATATTTGAGTATCAAACGAACAACATAACATTGGAAACAATTATTCCTTGTTTCCTCTCAGAAAAATAACATAAGGGCAAAAATTAGATAATAGCAGGTACTTAAGGCTTTCCCTCCTAAAATAATTTCATAAGTCGTTTTAGCCGGAACGGCAATCCGCTTATGAAAATTAGGAATAAAATTCGTGGAAACAAACAACTGAAAGTGTCTCCTTAAGCCTCAAGCACCTGTAAGCCAAGAAAGATGTGCTTGTTTTACAGCTTTGTCCCAGCCCCACGTAATTCCACAGCTGTACTTCGAACTTGGAGTCATCAACGCATAACTGGAATTCAGCACTCGTAAACGAAGCAGCAGCACGTTTCACTTCTATATTTAGTCATAAAGGGCCGCCCTGCATTCATAGAAGGTCATTACACCTCAGCAAGACTGAGAGATCGTAATCGAAGGCACTTATTGAGAACTTCAAGAGCCATTAAGCGTAAAGTACCATCGAAGTAAGCTTTATTTGGTTTTTTATATTCTTCCCCTATGGCACTAGTTGAAATGCATAAATCTGACAGGCCCCTCATCGGTGTTCATAAACTGTCAAATTCAACTCATGTACTCACAGCTCTCAATGACGCTAACAGCTGCGTCTGCGTATGTAATACAAAGTGTAATCGAAATTTGTTTTTTGCGAAGTTACATTTTGACCAAATAATCGATAACGCGACACAGCGTTGATGGCTCAGAGTTATTGGAAGGTCAATCGGAACGATAAACAGATGAGTATTGCGCTCGTCCTGTGTAAACACATTAACCGTAATCTCTGGATAAATGTGGTCTCTCTATGTTCTAGATATATGTGGAAATTGCCTACGGCTGCACGCAGGACCTGGGTAGATCCGCGATTGACTGAGTGATTGAGTGATAACAGAGTGAGTGAGTTTCTAGAGTGACGAAACGCCCTTTTTCTGCAGGCAAGTTGGTGACGACTGTGACGACGAATGGTGATGTGTTCTGCTTTGGATGTCTTGTCTCAGACTCCCCAGGAGCCAACCGTCCGGAAGAAGAGGCTGACAGCTACTTTATTTCGTAATTTACTTCCTCCAACATCAAGTCATATCGGACAATGAATGAAGTGGGTTAAATGATGCTCAAATGAGCCCGCGGTCCATGGAGCTTAGAGGTAGCCGACATTCGTCTTTAAGGATAAGGGAAAACCCTGGAAAAAGACTTATTTTGATAACTCAACCTGACCGAGATTCAAACTCAGAACCTCTTTAACGCTACCATCTACGCTATCGAGGCGGGCTGGTAGTCCGTATTTCATTAGTACGCAATAATATTAAAGCAAAATTGACAGTCGGAACTATTCCGCATTCTTAAAATTACAAAATGACTATTGAAGTTTCAGAGAAATAGGCCTGCGATTTTAAGAGACATTAAAAAAAATGAAAGAAGTAAAAAGCTGAATAAATCCAAAATAATTGTGTGAATAATCGAATATCCTCTAGCAAATCCTCACAAGTCTAGAAATTTTGTTGAGGTGATACTGCGATTGGATGCTTTCAGGAACCATGAGGTGACGGTCGACGTCGGCAGGAACTTCCTGCGGCTCAATGGAGAAGAGGTCATGCTCCGGAAACTCGAAGAGCACCTTGGTATCTACAGGGTCTTCTTGAAGGA
>CM060949.1:33955598-34190598 GCA_030765055.1 Mantis religiosa | reverse complement strand
TCAGCTTCATTCTTAATGATTTTATAGATAATTCCGGGTTTCTTTCTTTAAGCAATGGGAAACAATGCGCCATCATTCGCCCCACACCACTTTCAAAAGCTATGCGTCAATTGTGTTTCATTTCGCCTGAAGCACCGGCCGTTCCAGGATGAAAAGCTTATTGATTTTAAATTGCATGTACATAAGTGTTCTTGGGCTTGAGAGGTATACGTGAAAGGTAGAGGAAATGGTGTTAAATATCAGAAGCAACTCTACGCTACAAAAAAAAAAAAATAAAAAAAAAAGAACGTCTTCATCAGCATTCAGCTGTCTGGTATAGAAATGCAAAAATACTATATAACGGCAGTGTCCTTTAGAAATGGTTAAATAAAACGCAGCTTAATTTAACACAATAAGTTAATTGTGTGTATAATTTCACCTCTCATCTGGCTAATCTGTATATAGTATACAGAACACATATATGTGGTATGTGAAGCAGAAAGATAAAATGTGAGTCTATTACGTGTATAAGAATCGAAACATTTGAATACTTTTCCCTCTCCGAAATTAACTCTCACAGTGCAGTGATCAGAAAACTACTTACAGTACTGTACTTAAAGGAGGGGTTCATCGTACGTACGAGGGGGTTCGAAAAGAAACTGGATTGTTGTTATAAAAATTTTATTAATGAACCTTTATACAAAATTACTTCGGTCACATTCAAAATACTCTCCGTTACATGCGATACACTTGTCAAGTCCCTTTTCCCACTGTTGGAAGCATGTTTGGTACACTTCAAGTTTGATATTGTCCAGTGCCCTTTACGAAGCTGTTTTTACCGCCTCTACATCGCCATAACGCTCCCCTTTTAGCGTTTTTTATTTGTCTTTTTCATTTGTGGGAATAGGAAAAAGTCGCACGGGGCTAGTTCCGGCGAATACGGAGCATGGGGAACGACAGACCACCTCTGAGATGCCAAATAGTGGGTCACTCGTAGGGCCGTATGTGCTGTAGCGTTGTCGTGATGCATAAATCAGTCACCTGATCGCCAAAATTTCGGGCGTTTCCTCCTCACGTCCTCTCGCAGACGCCTAAAAACATCCAAGTAAAAGTGCTGGTTAACAGTCTGGCCAGAGAGTACGAATTCCCGATGCACAGCTTCACGAACATCGAAAAAAGACAATGATCATCGTCCTCACTTGCCTTGCTCCTTTTGGTTGGGATAGTTGGGAGTCCTCCACTGACTTGACGCTTCCTTGGTTTCTAGGTCTTACCCGTAACACCAACTCTCATCCCCTGTAATGACTTTGTTCAGGAAGTTTGGATCACGTTCCAATCTCTGTTTTCAAGTCCTGACACAAAGCCATGCGGATGGTTTTGTGCTCCTGTGTGAGAAGGTGCGGAACAAATTTAGCAGCAACACGTCACATGTGCAAATCCTCCTTCAAAATCCGCTGGCACGAGCTCCAACTGATTCCTGTCACTGCTGAAATTTGGTCAATTGTTTGGCGATGATCCTCATTGGTCCTTTGGCAGAACGTTTCAATGTTCTCCTCATTTCGTGATGTTGAAGGGCGTCCAGAACGAGCTTGGTTTTCAACACACATCTCACCACGTTTAAAGTACCCAAATCACTCGAAAACCTGTGTGCGGCTTATAGCGTCCTCCTGAAAAGCTTCCTGAAGCATTTGGTGTGTCTCCGTTGCAGTTTTTTAAGCAGAAAACAAAATTTCACACTCACTCTTGGTTCTTTTAAAGTTACCATAACGACTTCGCAGAGGTAACCCGCCAAAAGTCAGAGAAACACAATACCACACTTGCATGTTCAGCTCTACACTGACGCCGTCTGCACAGCTGTTTCATGAAGGTCTCTACTAACACCATCTAGCGTGAAAACCCTGCACTACGTCTACGAGTGGCAGCTTCCTCGGAGTGTGGTTTCTTTTGGGTCCCCTCTCGCATGCAAATAAAAGAAAACGCCCATTAACTTCGCTAAACCAATCAACAGCTTAACCATTTTCTGGCCCAAAAACTCTTCTTCCTTCCCACCCAGATATCTACAGCAGGATTAAACTAGGTTGACACAGACTGTAGAGAGTAAGTTGGGTTAGGGTCATACAAAGGACAATACACTATGTACTTAAACCTAAATTTTTCATTGTGCCTACTACTTCTACCAACACAATGTGACGTATAATTTCGAATGTGCATTACGTAGAGCAGTTTTGAAGGTCAGTGTGTACCACTTTCAGTTGTTTCACGCGGATATAAGAGTTTCAAGTTGGACTTCATTTTAATGGCTGGAGTGGACAGCAGCAGCTTTCAATTGTCTTTCAGGTAAATGAGGTTATACGGCCAAGGGGAAACAATGCACACTGAAACGTACAGTTATGTGTTGGTGTTATGCCAAGGATGAAGTTAAGGCTGCAGGATTTAGGCCAACAAGCCATAGAGACGCCCTGATAGCACTAGCAGTCTCAGGCTGGATCACACCTCTCATTATTAGAGCTGCCTAGAGAAGACGATGAGCAACCATTGATCAGGGAGCCCTCTAATGTCCACGGGAAATACTCTTTGCTTTGAGCAAACATACCCTGCCGGACATCACCATAGATCGCTGAAACAAGAAGAACAGCTAAAATTTCATAGGAAACGAAATTAAAGGGAAATTATGGACAAGAAGATGAGATAGTTGAGAAGGTGGCCAAGATTTGCCTACCCAGCAGAGCAAATCGCGGTAACACAATTGAGTGAGTGGTCCTTAAGGGTCGTACCCAGAATGGAGCTTCAATGAAACTGAAATATATTTCATGACTTTCGGCACATGTGCAAGATGTTCTGAATCACCAGCTGGACCAACTACCTCGTCCTTCATAAGCAGATATCCCCGCTTACGTTAAAACAGTTGCAGAGCGCAACGGGGTAATTCCAGGTAAACACACGGCGGTACGATGGGCGACTTTGGTTGTGCTCAGAGCGACGAGAGGCACTCTCCGGCATGCACTAACTGTATGACTCGGTCATAGCAGACAAAAACAATGTACGAGGGTGGTCTAAATAATTTTCAACCTCAATGTAAATATGGCAGCACTCGTAAATAAAAGCAAGTGAATTTCGTTGTTCATTTGTTGACAGTGCCTCTCGTCAATTACAGCAGAACCTATTTCGCTCAATCCACTGCGTGTGTATAACTGGAATTGCCCCATCGCATACTGAAACTTACTTAAACACACGAAAACTTATCTGATCACGTGAGAGACGGCAAAATTGAGAAACTGGTTTAATGGGTTAACGTAACGTTAAAATCACATTTTAAAGTTCTCTTACATGCATGTACGTACTCGTGCAGTCGTACATTTTACCTTATAGTCAGGAACCGCTCAATTTACTAATGGCGAAACGTATGTTTTGGTGCAATAAAATAAACATACACATTTCCTCGTCTAAGTTAAATACTATTTAAATGAACATTAAGAAGGGCTTCGGCAATTAATTTAGGTAATAGAAATATTAGGAGAAAAGGGATATTAAGCTAAACAAGGGCCGTATTCATAGTCAGACTTGGTCCGGACCAACTTTTTACAACCGGTGGACTAACGGTGCACCAAAGAGTTTCTTATTCAAAAAACGGGATTAGCGATAGTCCAGGGACCAAACACGTTGATCCGGCTCAAATTGTGGTCCGCCTTTGGTAGATTAAAGTCGGACTATCTTTGAAACATGGACGACAATTAAGTGATGAATGTAGCGGCGGTGCGTAGAATTCGTTAAATAAGACGATGGAGGAATACCTATCCACCAAACATAGACATTATTGTGAAGTACAACGACCTAACTTCAAAAGGAGATACAGGTTTAGTAAAGCAACGTAAGAAAGCTGATAGAAATGATTTGCCCTAAACTGTAGGTCAGGGAAGATAACTGAGGCCTGAGTATCTCAATTGACACTCAAATCCTAACAGCACTTCGGTATTATGCAAGAGGAGGATATCAAGACAACACTGCTGACCTGCATCAGTAAGCCGCATTATCAGCAAACTCGTTATAAACCTCCCTCCATGCCTCCAACTTTCTCATATTTGTATTCCTCGAAAACGGATTGATTTTCTATAATTTTCATTGGTTTGTGGACTAGAGAAAACATTAGTCTTCCTCTGACCAATTGATACCACGCTTCTTCATACTATCCATATTCACAGCACACCACACTTTGTTACTGAACCTCAAACAGCAGCGACAACCGTAAGAATGATTAAGAAACAGCTGTGAAACTACCACAGAGATTTGTAAACAAATAGGCACACTGTTAGAACGCCTTTTTGTGCAGACCTAGTTAGTCGGAAGATAGTCTACACCAGAGTGATAACTATGAATACAGCCCTAAACCTCAAAGCTCGCAGAAATCATTAGGCAGAAATCGGTGAGATTTGTGATGAAAGAAGTTTAAGTAATATATGAAATGACTCTTATATGAATTTGACCTTTTTATTGGTACTATAATTATCAAAACCCGTTGCACAGCTTTGAAAATATATACATACACTTATGAATGTTCCCTTGATGACATTAGCACACGTTTATGACAATAATTCAACTGTCTCTTAACACACAGAATTTAATTATAATGCAGCACAGAACTAATAATTACTGAGAACATTAATGAGTCAAACGAATAGATGACAAACATGTGGAGTGGAATATGGGTCGCTGTAATTAACTATGTATACATAAAGAAGACAAGAGGGATTCTCTGTATAAAGGATCCAAATTGTGTCAGAAGATCAAAACAAATGCTGCCTTTGTTTCGTTCATTACCTTATCTGGATTAACGTCGAACACGCAGTTCCTGTTTACATTTCAAAAGCGGAAGCCAGTATTACTACCACGCCAGGTCCAATAAAAAGATGACGTACGCGACTCAAAACGGCGAACAAACAAAGTCTGCTGACATTTGTGATGACCCCGATCAATCGCCTCGTTTAATAGGCATCGACCGGCGTTGAAAGAAATCCAGAAAGGGCCGCCAGATATTGAATCACAAAGCGCCTTTAATGGTATCGGAGTTTCAACCTACATACATTATCTACAGGCAGTAGCGGCTCGTACACTTTAAGCCTTAACAAAACTAAAGGTCCTGCAAATGTGAAATATTATCTACTATATAATATATATATTATTATGAACCGCCCAGTATTACTACCACAACCACAACCGTCATCACTCTGCGGCTACCTATTGTAAATGCATTTTATAAAAGGACAGAATTAGAATTTAACTAGCCAAGGAGCACAAATTGTGTTTCAGCTGCAAATATACAGAAGCTGTTCAATAAAGTATGGTCACAATTTTCTTTTAGGGTCGATGTTCTCATGTTGGAATATAAAATGCGAATTGCATAAAACTCAAGAATAAGGGGCAGCTGACTCATCTGATATAAGACCTTGATAGACAGCTTTAGCTCTTCGCCCCCAAAATGTACTTATGTGTTTTAAAAATTTCTCCGTGTAAGTTGTCTTAAATTTTGTATCGAAACCTGAAACTTCTCTTTTATGTCCTTCATCGTACATCATAATAGAAAATCCTGGAACTTTTTTAAAAATGTCTATAAATGGAAATTCAATTCGGAATGAGCTGCAGTACATTACTGTCATATATGTCAATGGGAGCGAAAGGAGAATGCTCCAGCACTTTGAAAACACTAAAACTGGAGTCAAAATATCTTTCTCACAGAAATTGTATTATTTAATAGCACGTGTTTATCATTTTAAGAATTTATATTAAAATAGTTTGTGTACAGGTAGGAACGTAGTGGAGAACTTCTGATGTATTTTGTCCTAACTGCAACAATGAAAATATTTTGGGCTTAAAAATAGTGAATTTACATGAATTTCCGACTGGTGAATTCAAAAATCACCATAAAAATGACAGATTAGCTCTTGGTAAGATAAAGTGACATTTTCTTTTCTAGAGTGAAGATTTTAAATTTGGGGGATTTTTTGGGAGTTTGCACACCTGTCAAATAACAAAACACAATCAGAGAGAAACTCTGGAAATTAAGTGATGTAAAAGTTAAAGAAGGCTTTTTGTCGGACCACAAATAAGCGAACTTGTAAAGTATCCAGCATTTGACCAAATTTTGGAGGGGAAAGAAATGGAAGCTTGGAAAGCCTTCAAGGGTGTTGTTCATGGAATTTTAGGCAACAAAAGAGATAACAACTACAAGCATTTGGTGACAGTGCTCCTGCAAAAATACCGTAATCTTGGATGCAACATGTCCCTTAAGATCCATTTTCTCCACTCCTACCTAGACTTTTTCCCACCTAGTTGTGGAGCTGTTAGTGATGAACAGAACATGAGGAGAGATTCCATCAGGACATTTCTGTTATGGAGCAAAGATACCAGGGCCGTTGGAATGAAGTAATGCTTGCGGATTACTGTTGGTCTTTGTATAGGGATTCTGCGGAACTCCATCACAAGGGGCAAGCTAAAAGACGCCACCACATGATTCTCTTCAGACACGACTATCTGCGAAGTATTTTTAGAACTCTTAGCTGCCACATAAGGTTGTTTGCAGACGATTGTATCATTTATAATAAAATTCGGAATACAGTGCATGAAACCGCCCTTCAGTATGATTTAAATGAAATCTGTAATGGGGCTGCGGCCAACAAAATGTCAATTAATGCCAAGAAAAGTAAGTCCATTGTTTTTAGTAGAACTAAGGGCAAAATTATTGTTAACTATCACATGGGAGGGGTGAAAATTCCACAGGTGGACAGCTGCAAATACTTGGGAGTGTACCTGGCAAGTAATGCTGGATGGGACGAACAAGTAAATTCCACATCTAGGAATGCGTGGAAGGCATTAGATTTCGTAATGAGAATATTGAAAAAGGGGAGCGCTATGTCCAGGGAAATTGCCTACAAGGCCTTAGTGCGGCCGGTTATGGAATATGGAGTAGCATGCTGGGACCCGTATAGATCTAACCAAATCGATCCATTAGAAAAAATACAGAAGAGGGCAATAAAATTCATAAAAAGAGGCAAGTATTTTGGGCCTATAAAAGGAGATGAGACTAAATGGGAGGAATTAAGAATTAGGCGTAAAAAACATAGGTTGGTAGCATTATTCAAAGCTAATGCTGGTGTAAAGGCATGGGTGGACGTTAGTGTAAAGTTAGATAATGCGGATTATTATGGACGAAACGATCATAGGTATAAAATTAAGGGTAGAAGATACAGAACCGACGTAGGAAAATTTTCTTTTGTTAATAGAACCATTGAAGAATGGGATAAATTGGTTGTAGCAGTCTTTCAGGGCTGTCCCCTGTCGCTGAAGAAATTTAGGAAAAATCTAGATGGTTTATAGTTTAACTTTTGAGGTATAATGGTATATAATATATAAATAGAGAAGTAATTAGATATGTTTTAAGTGACTAACGTAAAATAATATCATGTTTGTATTGTTTATTGTGTTATTGTGGTAAATCTAGTGTTTGTAATTTGATCCGTATTCTCAACTCTGCCACCGGGTAGTACCCAATTGCAGTGAATAAATGCATACATGTAATTACCAGTTTAAAAAATCAAATGCAGTTTCATTGTTTTTGGCATGTATATAATTAAAATGTATCCTTTTATATCAATCCGGTTATATGTAATAGTTCCACCTCCTGTGTATCATAGAAACTAGAGCTAATAAAATTTTTTCTTTGTACTATTTGTTTTTCTCAACCCAAAATTAGTAGGAATTGCTCCATGAAGTGTTCGAAACATTGATTTTTTTTGCGACGAGTGTTATAGGTACTTATGCGTAAATATGACTTCCCAAAGTGTTTTTAGAGCTCTTTAAATTTTTTAATGTTTACATATCACTATCATAAATGTGGGTATATTGCAGAGTTAACTCGAGTATAAAGTTTTGAGTCCTTTTTGCATAACTACATTTATTTAATAAAGGCGATATTTGCGTCATATTCTCAGAATTTAATCAAGCGTTTATTGTGCGACATTCATGGAAAACTCCATTGTACGTTATATCTCATAAATCTACATTTCACCTTTCATCTGAGATTTCCTTCATCTCGTAATGCGAATCCTAAGTTTCTTGTACGGTGTCCCTAAGCTGCTCGGGCGTCACGACGCCGGCTAGTAAGCCTCTATTGTCATGGACTGCAAAGGAGAGACGCAGAGGGGTGTTTTTAATACAAATTGATTTATAGGGGATGCAAGGGAGGCAGAAATTAGAGAGCTGAGTTTAAAGAGGAGAGCAAATACGGGCAAGAAATCAATCACTCTCAAGTGCTGCAGATAAGGCACGAATCCGGAGCGATACTCCCGTCCTTTCTAGGACGTTCGCAGTAAAAGTGCAAAATACGCGTGTCCGCATCTGATAATTTTGAACAGTGATGAAAACATCGTTGTATATCAGGGGTGTCATTATGAGGGACGTGTTTGTCATGAAACAGGAACAATTTTTTGATAAAGGCTTTGCAATTCCATCTCGTTGCACGGCCAAGAGATAAACAAACGAATAGCGCATTCTTAAGGGCGGACCGAAGGGCTAAATGTGATTTTCTAAACTTCTAAAGCTACAGCCTCAATTGTTGGTACAGATATTACTAGGAAGTAAAGAAATGTGTATACCACTTTTCATTCCGGTATGTAACTGCATTCTTGATATATGAATTAATTTATACAATTTTATTACCTTATCTTTGACAGATATTGCACAATAAACAAAATATCACTTTGACACAGTGAAACTCCTTAATACCTTGACAAATTAGTGGATCGGATTTCTGAAATTCTGAATAGTTATTTTTTTAAATTATTTTATGAGTCCATGCGAACAAATACTCCAAAAATCAGTGCTTTGATAGGGTAGAGCCAGAATGAAAAATTCAATGCCATAGCCTGCATTTGAACCACGGATCTTCTGGTTTCCGTCCAGCTGCTCTAATTATTTGAGCTACTATGGCCAACGTGAAAATATGACATTAAATTCTCCAACTGGCTGGACGGAAACCAGAAGATCCGTAGTTTAAATCCCGGCTATGGCAATGAAGTTTTTCATTCTGGCTCTACCCTTTCATAGTCCTTCCTACACACGGCTAGTGTGAAAGAACAATTAATTTCCATTAATTGTACCTAATAGTGGTCCGAACTATAAAGCTCGGGCCTTAAAGTACTTAGAGCATAGTCAGTCGCCGTTAAGGTAGTTGTCTCATCTGTTTATGGGAGCTCCTAATGGCTTACCGGGAGACACACGAGTCAGTTGGAGAATTTAATGTCACGTTGGTACGTTGGCCATAGTAGCTCAAATGGTTAGAGCGGCTGGACGGAAACCAGAAGATTCATGGTTCAAATCCCGGCTATGATATTGAATTTTTCATTCTGGCTCTACCCTTTCAAAGGACTGATTTTTGGAGGGTTTTTCGCATTGACACATAAAACAGTTTTTTAAAAAAATAACTATGCAGAATTCTCCAACTGACTCGCCTTTAATGCCATATTGTCACGTTGGCCATAGTAGCTAAAATGGTTAGAGCGGCTGAACGGAAACCAGAAGATCCGTTGCTCAAATCCCGGCTGTGGCATTGAATTTTTCATTCTGGCTCTACCCTTTCATAGTGCGTCCTACACACGACTAGTGTGAGAGAACAATTAATTTCCAATCGGTGCTTTGTCATATAAATTATGTTTTAAAGATTACAATGTGACCTATATCAAAATTCCCATAAACTAGTTTGTTTCACAGCTTCTGAAGTGTTTTGTGTACAATTTTCAGAGCTATAGCTATAATATTGTGGGAGTAGACAGATTTTGAATATGCAAAAATAACACACAAAAAAGCTGAACGTGAGAAAAATGGATCTAAAGCGTTGCATGCATATATATATATATATAATTTCTTTATATTACAAAGCTACAGCACTGTAACTTCTTCCCTCCTAGCAGCGTGTTGAGCCTTAGGTTTTAGATGTACTTACTGAAATGGTAATCCAGTGGCGGTTCGTGGAGTAAAAATGTGGAGTTTCACAAGATCTACACTTAAAATGCACACTAGCACTATCGGCTACTGCTACCACCACTACTACAAAAGAGTGCTAGCTCAACCTCCCCACAAAATTTTATACAATCTATTAGAATAGAAAGAGTGTTTCTATTCCTATCACCTTGCTGATTGTGTCGCTCTACTGACATTCTGTAAGCTGAGCATTAATATTCACACGACCAAACATGCCGAACTGAATACATGCATTTTTACGTCAGCGTGAATTCCCGTGCTTCTAAGATGTACCAAGTCGGCACCTCCTACTTTTGTCCAATTACTCACTTCAGAGCTAAACAGAGGGCACGGAAAGCATCTCTAATACTGCAACCACATAGCCATTTACAGGTTGTGTATACATTGTTCAATTTGCGCCTGTAGTCCCGCTTCTGATATTTGTAACACGCTTAACTGTCAAATTGTGCTGCGGACGTGCTAGTAGCTTTTTTACACTTTTTCTCCGCAAGTCACTTTATCTATTTTATTTCTTAAAATGGAATCCACCGAGGTCGTAGCTACCTCTTGAGAGAAATCCAACAGTCACAAAGTTTCGACAACCTCGCGATCGGTCGCTGCACACAACAAAGAGTAATTGTTTTGTGCTAAAGCACTAGTTGTACTTGATGCACTGAGAAACTCACAAATGTGTCATCTGCTGATTATCTACAAATCCCAAGTTTATCACTGTGGTTAAAACAAAACATCTGTTTAGGAACTGGACTGCCATGAGCCATGAGCGAGAATAAGTCGTCCGGGTGCTCCCGGACGGTGGACAGAGCGCCACGGTACCTATCCGCCGAGTGGAGTTACCCGTGCGGTCTTATAGAATTGGTCTTATCTCCAAAGCTTGGTTGTCCATGTAAAGTGATGGACCTGATTCGACTTCTGCTAGTGCTCCTGGCGGCGGGGTGAGCTTCCAGGCAGGAGACCAGTGCCCTATGCCGCCATGCTAGGAGCGGCCTGCTTTGCCTGTCCAGTGTAGTGGGCCAGGAGCGAGAGGTCGGTTAGTTGGGGAACATTTAGGCTGGGGTTCGCGTTTGGGTCACACAGGGGGACTAGACTTCCGGGGGTCAGCTGACAGGTCAAATTCAGCCCTAGTGTGGCCGGGACAGAATGTAGTACTGAAAGGATGAGAGGCTGGTCTCACCAACCAAGGGCGTCCTTGGGGAGGCGGTAGCTCTTTCTCCTTCTGGGTAGGTGGTGGTCATATTGTCCTAGTGTGTTAACTAGGTGGTTGGAATGGGGTGTAATTCTGGCATACAATGTGCGCGAGCGTTCACGCACAACGTTCTCAACGTAAAGTATGCCAGAATGGGTGTGTAGGATGTGTGATGGAAACGTACGTTCGGTATCGTAGATCCTAAGCGCCCTGTTCTGCACGGCTTGCAGTCTGCGGATGGTGGTACGAGTCACCCAACCCCAGACCTCGCTTCCATACAGGATCAGTGGCGGAATGATCGCACGATACACCCGTAGTTTAGGGTGAGTGGGCATGGTTGATCGGAATATGGGGCACAACTGCCTGAGCGCTGCGTGGCCGAGGCTGATTTTTTCACGGACATGTGGGGTGAAGGTGAGGCTGCGGTCCAGTCGGACACCCAGGTATTTAGCAGATCGGACCCAAGGGATCCTTCTCCGCCTCAACTGCAGGTCTCCTTCCGGGCACCAGTGGAGGACCTTCCCCAGCAGAAGGGCAGCGCCCTTCTGTGGGCTAATGGCCATCCTCCACCTTTCACTCACGTGCCGATGGCTCGGAGTGATCGTTGCAGCTGAGGGAGGCAGTAGCGGACGTTTTTGTTCTGTGCCAATATGAGGAGCGTCAGCCATTGGCACAGAACAGTGCGAGGCTCTGTTGGGAAGTTAGACATGTAGGCAGTAAAGAGTAACGGCGACAGTACACTACCTTCCGGGACTTCCGCCGCTATGGGTCTGACGGAGGAGAGTTTAAATTCGACCCACACCCTGAAGGTTCGATCCCGGAGGAAACTACTGATTAGGGTGAGGTATGGGGAGGGGAGTTGTGCTTCCTTGAGCTTGTACAGAAACTGGACTGTAAAAACATGCCGCATTCAAAGCAACATAAAACAACAAAGCAAAAGAAAATCGAGCTAGGAGCTGTAAACATTCTTTGTATTTGAGATAGTTGCGGTTAAACTGTATAGATAGTAGCACTTGCACGAGATGACCAAGAACTCCTCTGGTGTTGCCAATGTGAATTAACGTGCACATCGAAACTGTGCTATGATCTGGGCGTACCCAAACAATGCCTGTGTCTAGCATTTGTCGTCTACGCATGTGCAGAGCTTTAAATGTTACATGATATGCTAGCACAAGAGAAGTGTGCTACCTGCAACGTTGCCACATACTCATGCTATCGCCGTCTACTTACTACACATTAAGCAATAAGCTCGGTAAATACAAATAAGGAATGAAAAGAGGAAAAGGGCGTCTACAAGACAAAGATTGGGTTTTCATATGCTCTTGTGCTACTAAACAGCAGCCGCCCTTGTAGTGGTCTATTTTCACATTCCACTTCTAATTGAGAAGCAAAACCAGAAGTGTGAAGCATCTCCAGGTTCAGAGTTTGTAAAAACAATGTAGGAATGCTAAATCTTTTATCAAGTCTTTCAACTGGCCAAAATCTAAAACAATATATTTGCTCTCACCTACATCCTGCTCTGGTATATAGGTACTGCATTGCACCTCCAATTTAGAAAGGCTTATGCGTTTCTTTTACAGTGCTGGAGGCTCAGTTACTTCCTGATTTACTTCAGCTGAAGTATCTGCCTTGCCCCTTCTGCTATTATTCATTATGTTACACAAAGCGGCTCTACTACTCTTTATCTTTGGCATTCTTAAACAGTACGGTGCAACTTCAGGCACAAATAGACACCTGAGTAAACTAAATTTAATTAAAAGAGAAGAAAATCTAAAAATAATAAATTTAAATGCCAAGTATCACTTCTAAAACACTTGGGAAAGAACATAACGATTAAAACAGTTATATCTCTTTAGTACAATACACTCCTGGAAATGGAAATAAGAACACATTGACGCCGGAGTGTCAGACGCACCATACTTGCTCCGGACACTGCGAGAGGGCTGTACAAGCAATGATCACACGCACGGCACAGCGGACAAACCAGGAAACGCGGTGTGGCCGTCGAATGGCGCTAGCGTTTGGGCACCGCCGCCGTCAGTGTCAGCCAGTTTGCCGTGGCATACGGAGCTCCATCGCAGTCTTTAACACTGGTAGCATGCCGCGACAGTGTGGACGTGAACGGTATGTGCAGTTGACGGACTTTGAGCGAGGGCGTATAGTGGGCATGCGGGAGGTCAGGTGGACGTACCGGCGAATTGCTCAACACGTGGGGCGTGAGGTCTCCACAGTCCATCGATGTTGTCGCCAGCGGTCGGCGGAAGGTGCACGTGCCCCTCGAAATGGCACCGGACCGAGCGACGCACGGATGCACGTCAAGACCGTCGGATCCTACGCAGTGCCGTAGGGGACCGCACCGCCACTTCCCAGCAAATTAGGGACACTGTTACTCCTGGGGTATCGGCGAGCACCATTTGCAACCGTCTCCATGAAGCTGGGCTACGGACCCGCGCACCGTTAGGCCGTCTTCCGCTCACGCTCCAACATCGTGCAGCCCGCCTCCAGTGGTGTCGCGACAGGCGTGAATGGAGGGACGGATGGAGACGTGTCGTCTTCAGCGATGAGAGTCGCTTCTGCCTTGGTGCCAATGATGGTCGTATGCGTGTTTGGCGCCGTGCAGGTGAGCGCCAATATCAGGACTGCACACTACCGAGGCACACAGGGCCAACACCCGGCAACATGGTGTGGTGAGCGATCTCCTACACTGGTCGTACACCTGTGGTGATCGTCGAGAGGACACTGAATAGTGCACGGTACATCCAAACCGTCATCGAACCCGTCGTTCTACCATTCCTAGACCGGCAAGGGAACTTGCTGTTCCAACAGGACAATGCACGTCCGCATGTATCCCGTGCCACCCAACGTGCTCTAGAAGGTGTAAGTCAACTAACCTGGTCAGCAAGATCTCTGGATCTGTCCCCTATTGAGCATGTTTTGAACTGGATGAAACGTCGTCTTACGCGGTCTGCACGTCCAGCACGAACGCTGTTCCAACTGAGGCGCCAGCTGGAAATGACATGGCAAGCCGTTCCACAGGACTACATCCAGCATCTCTACGATCGTCTCCATGGGAGAATAGCAGCCTGCATTGCTGCGAAAGGTGGATATACACGGTACTAGTGCCGACATTGTGCATGCTCTGTTGCCTGTGTCTATGTGCCTATGGTTCTGTCGGTATGATCATGTGATGTATCTAGCCCCAGGAATGTGTCAATAAAGTTTCCCCTTCCTGGGACAGTGAATTCACGGTGTTCTTATTTCAATTTCCAGGAGTGTATATATAAGCCGAAGAATTATATAATATTTTAACATTAAAAACAAAATGAAACCTACCGACCTCCCAGTGCCCTTAAAAATTCCCGAGAAGATCTCCAACATATTCGTCGCCAGAAAAGCTTCAGGTTTCATTTTGCAATAAAACACGTTTATATGTGTAATGAAGTTTTTATGTACGCATTATAGCGTTCGCTTTAGAAGTCTTTTGTGTCAACAATGATAGATAGGCATGTTTGAAGCTCAACTTTATACTCAGGAACATAAATGAGGAATAACTATTCCTTTATGAAATGAAAATTTCCATATGGAACTTTATCTAACAGAGAAGCTGGTAAAGAGTACACATTCTCTCTAAACATAAAGCTCGACAATTTTCCCGATATTCTGAAGGACAAAATTTATATTAACTTTCAAAAGTACGGCTCAGTAGTTGCCGAAGTTCCCCGCTTGCGGCGCTTTCATGTTCGTCTCTAATATACTGTGATTCGATGGACCTGCAGCCGGTTATTACAGTTTTGAACTGTCACGTTTTTCTCATGGTCAGTAGGGTAAGAATATACAACACCAATTAAGTTAACTAATAAATTTAATGGAGGCTAATAATGAGCAATTTGTGATGAGTTTCAAACTGTTTCACCAGCTCGTGCTGAATATAGTTGTACTGGAAATTGTAGCTATCAAGTATTAGGATGGCTGTTCATAAAAGAATTGTCATAATTTTTACGGTCATAATTGTTCATATTAAAATTCAATCTTATTATATTCTCTTAGCTTAATGTGAAACAAACACGCCGTAGTAGTTTCATTGTTGGTACTCCTTCCCGCCTGTGAGAATCAGGTAAGTTCAGATATGTACAGTATCGCCTGCCGCTGCAATGGAGGTAAAACGCGAGGAACAATATGCGGCATTGAAATTCTCAAAAAATCTTCAGTTGAGGCTTATACAATGTTACAGGAGGCCTATGGAATGTATTTTCTTCCCTACAGCACAGCTCGAAGGTTGTTTAAAATGTTTAAAGAGGGGAGACAATCCATTTCAAAGGAAGTGGACCCGGTGCTCCAGTTACTGCTCTTACGGAAGAAAATATCAACACTGTTGCTGCCATTGTGAGAGTGAATTGACGAATTACCTTAAGGTAACTTTCTGAAATACTGAATATTTCATTGGGTGCTACGCAGAAACATTACACATGAGACGTGTTTGTGCGGGATGGGTTCCAAAACTGTTGATTCACAAACAGGACATTCGCATGCAGGTCTGCATGTAGTTAAAGTTGATGTTAGAGGAAGATCCGGAGTTTCTTTCAAACGTAATCACTGCTGATGAAACTTAGCTACATCGTTTTAAACCTGAGAACAAACAGCAAAGCTCTGTCTTGAAATCTCCTTCATCACCAACCCCCAAAAAAGCAAAAGTGGTTTCTTCTGCTGGGAAAGTTATGGTCATCTCATTTTTTGATATTCATAGAACGTTTATCAGCGTGGTGTACCTGCACACAAATCAGTAACTGGAAAGTACTGAAGGTATGTCCTGAAAACATTGCAAGTCCATACCAGGCGCAAAAGTGCATATTTCCGTGAAGCAGGCTGGATGTTGCACCACGATAATGCGCAGCCACATATTGACAATGTTGTTGGTGAATATATTGCAAGAATCGACGTGAAGTGCATCTCTCACACATTATTTGAGAGATTCTTCAAAATCGCCTCCGCAGCCTTCACCACTGCTTCTGATGATGGATAATGCCTCCCACGGAGGCGTTTCATTAAGTTATGGAATAGAAAAGAGTCACATTGGGCTAAATCTGGACCATAGGGAGAATGAGGGATGTACCTCAAATTGATTTTTGCAAGACATTCAGCAAGAACATTGGCAATATACGGCCGCGCATTATCGTGGTGCAACATTCAGCCTGCTTCACGGAAATGTGCTCCTTTGAGCCTGATATTGACTTGCAATGTTTTCAGGATATCTCTGTAGTATTGTCCAGTTACTGATGTGTGTGCAGGTAGAACATGCTGATAAACCATTCCATGAATATCAAAGAATGAGATCACCATAACTTTCCCAGCAGAAGCAACCACTTTTGCTTATTTGGGGATTGGTGATGATGGATATTTCCATACTGAGCTTTGCTGTTTGCTCTCAGGATCAAAATGATGTAGTCAAGTTGCATCAGCAGTGATTACGTTTGAAAGAAACTCCGGATCTTCCTCTAACATCAACTTTAACTGCATGTTACCTCCATTGCAGCGGTAGGCGATACTAAACATATCTGAACTTACCTGGTTCTGACAGATGACAACCAGGAGTACCAACAATGAAACTACTACGGCGTGTTTGTTTCACATTCAGCTAACAGATTATAATAAGATTGAATTTTCGTGCAAAAAATTATGACTGTAAAAATGTTGTGATCATTGTCTATTGAACAGCCCTAGTAGTATAGTGAATTTAGCATGACCTTTTTCTTCTAAAAGTTATTTTAAACAACCGCAACCTTGGGTATTCTCAGCTGTAAATACGTGTGTAACATTCTTCATCCCTCCAACCCGGTAGGTGTACCCTAAGATGTTTATGACATTGTGGTTAGGGGTAAGAGCCGTTTTTCCATACAAAGCCAGCCACTTTGGGATCCTTAAAGAGCAGTCAGGCAGCAACTGTGATATGGGGAAGACCTTAAATTAAAATGAAAATAATAAACTAAACAACCGGTCGGTAAAATAGAAATTTGTTGAACTAATTTCCAGGCCTGTTTATATTCGTTTGTTTACTTTTGCAATGTTAATGTTGCAATTCACACTATTGAAGCGTTCCATCAGATCATGCACGCAAGCATTTGTACAATTTGCTTCATGCGCATATTCTGGTGTAAGGCATTTACCAGTATCCGACGTCATGTAGGGTAATGAAACAAACAAGAGTATCGTGTCCGACGACCTCAGTGGAACGCGAGAACCTTTTCCCCTGTAAACGTGTCATCGTGCCTATGTTTAAAGCCACATGTCACCTCCAAACGTCGCGGTCAATATATGGCAAAAGGGCGGTTAACTCTTCTCGACAGCATAGGCCGTCCTTCTCTGTTTAAATCAAGTGCTCGAAGGCAACTGCAAATTTGAATCGCCCCTTGTTACGTAGGCAAGTTGTGTTACACCACATGCACACAACGTACAGACGTGTGCAAATTATTAGACTCATTCATGTTTCTTCTACTTTGCTGCAGTTTAACATTCAAAATAATAGTTATTTACCGCCGTAACCTTTCCAGTTTGTCGTAATTCTTTTCCTTGCTATCATATGAAGCATATTCAATGAAACTTCTCTCTTAAGAATATCTGGGGGATTTTTCTTTTACTTATAGTAATATCGTGGTAGCTCTGAATTAAGAGCAGCCATTCTCTTCATGTCTGTTTATCCAACTGTTTGGTGATATTGCTTTCATTTGGTGAATGTAGTAACTGAAGATTGTTAATATTTGCCTTTATTGTGTTTTATGGCTAATATATCCTCAGTATTTATTATTAATTGATCTCAAGCCAGGTAACATCGTGTATCTTATCCTTAGCTTTCACATTGATTCAAAAGTGAGGTTATGGGTAAAACTGCTGACTTATCCCCAAGGAAAGTAGCTGTAACTGAGAGTCTTTTGAAGGAAACTCTTTATTCACAACGTGAAATAGCTAAGAAATTGTGTGTTTCACAAAATCTGTTAGTCGCATTAATCAAGCTTTATTATTCGGTGAGACGCTGACCTCACAAAGGGATGCAAAATGCCGGAGGAAAAGAAAACTATCACCAAGGATGCAAAGAAAACTTGTGCAGGTGGCAAAACAAAATAGAAGAGCAACCAGCATTGACCTCAGTAATCAACTAAAGCAGAACGGTACAGAAATATCAGCCTCAGTAGTTCGCAGAAAATTATGTGAAGCAGGTTTAGCAGAACGCAGGCCTCGTAAAAAAGCTAAACTGACCCCTGCAATGGCAAAAAAAAAAAAATGGGCCAAAGAGATGAATTTTGGAGAAAGGTAAATTGTATGAAAATTGTATATAGCATAAAATTAAAATATGTACATATAAATTTTATGGAAATGAAATAAACTATCTTTGAGAAATTTTAAAGCTGTTTAATATTAATAGAGGCTTTTATTGTTTCAGGTAATTTTCTCAGATGAATCCATGTTTGCAGTATGTGCAGAGAGCAGCCAATATTTGAGGACAGATAAAGAAGCATTTTCCCCTCAGTGTGTCGATCAAAGGGTAAAGCACCCAGTATCAAAAATGGTCTGGAGCTGTATATCTGTCCATGGGCCTGGAAGATTATACATAATGGTGGGATCTATGGAGTAGAAACAGTATAAAAGTGTATTAGAAACAAGACTATTTCCGCAAAGTAAAGAATGATTTCCAAATGGTGATTCTGTGTTCATGCATGACAGTGCTCCCTGCCATAGAGCAAAATATGTAACCCAGTTCCTCAAAGAAACAATGGAAAAGTACTACCATGGCCGGGGAACAGCCCTGATTTAAATCCAACAGAGAATGTGTGGTGTATTATTAAACAGAGACTGAAAAAATTGAAAATAACAACAAAAGTTCAGCTTATTGAAGGCCTGATAAGCATTTGGAAACAGAGATGAAGACAAAGGAAAAATGCTCCACCCTTGTGGAGAGCATGCCTAAACGCATCAAAATGGTAACAAAGGCTAAAGGAATGCATAAAAAATACTAAGAGTTGAAAAAAATATTATGTAATATTATTTCTGTTAAATAAATAGAAAATAAACGGTATATGGTAAAAATTTCACCGTTGAGTCTAATAATTTGCACACGTCTGTAGGTAATGAGGTGTTGCGGCAGGTTACTGGGAAGTGTCTAACGCTTATTTTGGAAGGTGTCAACCACTTTATTACTTCAATTTCCTCTTCTTAGCTTTAATGAATTCCATTTTACAACATTAATGGTTCAGAAACCCCTCTAGTAGGGATATTATTTAGCCCATTATTTATCTCAAGGATCCTTTAATAATCTTAAGAGAAAACCAAGCCGCGTTACTCCTAAATTTTCTAGATACAGAGATACAAACATTAAGATAACAACAAAACCTTTGATGCATTGGAGCCATATCATTGTCTCCACTCTTCTGCTGTTATTTCAGCAAGGACTTACTAAGTGTCTGTATATTGGAAATTAATTGTTCTTTCACACTAGCCGTGTGTAGGACCCACTATGAAAGGCTAGAGCCAGAATGAAAAATTCAATGCCATAGCCGGGATTTGAACCACGGATTTTCTGGTTTCCGTCCAGCCGCACTACCATTGTGCTACTATGGCCAACGTGCCGACATGACATTAAATTCTCCATCTGACTCATATATATTGTTGTCTATATATTGTTAAACCAGATAACCTTCAAATCAAATTTAAAGATTTCTCAACAGCCTACCATGACGAAGTTCATGTACACTAAAAGAAGACAAAAAAGTAATAGAACAGCAATTTTCATGTGTGAAAATTTAGGTAGTTGAACATTCAAATCAATAAAAAGAAATTATTAAGAAAGGTTAATCACAAAAGAGGCTTATTTTATACAAATTGAATGCCTTATCGAGGTCTATATTTTGTGTAATGAAATGAAAATGTATATAAAATGTTGACTTTTAAAGCGCCTTTTTAAAAAGAAAAATTGTCCGGCAATTTTAAAACACTCTTCATGCTAAGTGTAAATTGGAGTAAGCAATTTTATTGAAAATACGAGGTCTCCAATTTTACGAAGCATGTTTTTTAAGTCAGTACCGTTTCGGATTTAAAAAGACGTGCATAGATATCGCAATAATTTTATTTTTACATGATAGCCTGTACCTTAATCTACTTTTCTACATAATTTCGGTGAATATGGAGGCACTTGTCATAACGGGGCACCAGTTTTTGAATACCCTCCTCATAAAATTCTGCCACATGACGTGTTAATCACTGTATCACAACTGTTTTGACTTCGTTATCGTCTTTAAGACGCTGACCGCCCAGATGTTTCTTCAAGTGCAGGAACAAATGGTAGTCGCTGGTCGCCAGATCAGGGCTGTATGGAGGATGATCTAGAGTTTCCCATTGAAAAGATTTGATGAGATCTTAGGTCCGATAAGACACATGTGGACGGGCATTGTTAAGCAGCAAAACGATACTCTTACTCAACTTGCCACGTCTTTTGTTCCGGATTGCACGGCGCAGATTGTTCAATGTCCCATAATAAGACGCTGCATTGATTGGCAGAAACTCCACTAGCAATATTCCTTTTCTGTCCCAAAAACTGTGCACATGATTTTCCGGGCAGAAATTTTTTGCTTAAATTTCACTTTTGTGAGTGATGATGAATGTCGTCATTCCATGGATTGTTGTTTCGATTATGGTGTGACTTAGGCCAACCATGTTTCGTCACCAGTAACAATTTGGTCTAAAAAATCTTCACCTTCATTGTGGTACCGCTCAAGGAAAGTCAATGCATTGCCTAAACGTTGGGTTTTGTGCAAATCCGTCAACATTTTCGGAACCCAACGTGAACACAATTTCCGGTACTTCAAGTTCTCGGTCACAATGCGATACAAAACAGTACGAGAATTTTGAGGAAAATAGTCGCACAATGATTGTAAATGGTCTATTTTCTGTCACCTTTTCGGCCACGTTCTGCACCAAATCTTCAGTAACGACCGAAGGACGCCCACTCCATAATTCATCATGCACATTTGTGCGGCCTTCTTTAATTACTCTCACCCATTTCCTTACTATTGCATCACACATATGTTTTGTCCGTAAACTTCACAGATCTCACAATAAATATCGATCGGTTTTAGCCTTTAGCACTAAGAAATCGTATAACAGGCCGTACTTCACAATTGATGGGACTCACGATTGTCGGAGGCATCTTTAACACTCAGTAACCAACGTATACAATGAAGAATCAGACTGTAATGGCGTCAGTGCGTAGACAAGAGATGTAGGTAACCAGCGCGCATGCACGGAACGCCGACCGTAGCGCTGCGGTGGCGGAATCGCAAAACGGCGCTGACTTAAAAAAACATGCCTCGTATTTAATATAGAAAACATATCCATTGTAAATGAATGTTACATTGATGGAAAGGTGGAAGTTACATTTATTTTTCAACGTAACCACAATTGCGATCGGTGTACCTTGGCATGCGCTGTGGTAGTTTCTGTATACCCCTTTCATAGCACCCTCCCGTCAAGTTGCGCAGATAGCGCTCAACCTCTGTTTTCAAATCATCGTCGGTCTGGAAATGTGTTCCAACCAGGTGTGACTTCAACTCAGGAAACAGATGATAATCACTAGGTACTAAGTCTGGACTGTAGGGGGGATGGGGGAGGATGTCCTATCCGAACTGGGCCAGGAGATCAAACCCTCAACATGATGTCGTTTATGGTGTTCGGTAAGCATTTTGGGGACTCACCTCACACACACCTTTCGATAATGCAAATGTTCGGTCTAAAACTTGTCAATTGCAGTCTTGCTGACTTCAAAGATAAGTTCGCACAGCTCGCTATCTATCACAAGCCGATCTTAAAGCATTATTTGCTCCACTTTTGCAATTGTTTCTGTTGAAACCGAAGGCCGACCAGAACGCTTTTCGTCATAGACGTCTGTAGCATTCAGGGCACGCCTGCCCATTTTTTTCGTGTCACTAACTGAAGGAATAATTAGGAAAGCGGCGCGAGCCCTGTACCATCTCTTTCCACTCCCATCAGAGGTCTCGAAACCTCGGGATAATTGTGCGAGCCGCGAAGCTTCCAGAAACGGAGATCTTCCCTATATAAGGCCTGTAGTTGGCGAGTCATCTCAGTTCTTGGCGAGCAGCCGTGAGAGGCGCCCAGTGAGCGAACGTGTACATGCATCGGAGGAGTTGTGCATGATTCCGAATGCAGAGTGGACCGGTGACAGACGAACTGGTGAATTGTAATTGTGTGCGCTACGTAATTCTGTGTAATCGGCAAGTGTTCCAGCTGTAATTCGGTGGAAATAAAGAACATTTTGAGTTTTTGCAATTGGACTTTTAATTTCACGAACCCACAGAGTCACAATATAGTTTTTCAAAACTTATGTGCGTACATGAAGCCTCTAACATGTGGCGAGTTGAGTCAGCTCCGCCTTGTTGTTCACAGCGTGAGATAGAGTATAACCAGCGTTCTCTACTCTCACATTGAAACATGTAACCCGAAAGAAAGATCCAATATTTCACCACTGGAGTACCCGCAGCAGGTTCATCAAAGACATACATACTGGACATGGCATGCAAAGTGTCACACACTGTGAAACATTTTGTCTTTTATTATTGTATACTAACATAGCTATACGTTTTACACGGTAAAATAATAACACTGGGCAACAATGAAAATGTATCGGGCTTTAAAATATTGCATTTACATGAATTTCCATCTGCTGAATTCAAATATCACCATACAAATGTTAGATTAGCTCTTGTTTTGAAGATAAAGTGACATTCCATTTTTCAGAGTGAAGATTTTGAATTTGGGGGATTTTTCGGGAGTTGGCACACCTGTCAAATAACAAAACACAATCAGAGAGAAATTTTGGAGATTAAGTGACGGAAAAGTTAAGGATGGCATTTTTGTCGGACTACAAATAAAACTTGTAAAGTATCCTACATTTGACCAAATTTTGGAGGGGGAAGAAAAGGAAGCTTGGGAAGCCTTCAAGGGTCTTACATCATTTTTGTTACGTCCTCCAGAGTTTTGTCTCATCGGATGGTGGATGAATTGGGTGAAATGATGCTCAAATGAGTCCAGGGTCCATGGAGCTTAGAGTTGCCCGACATTCGTCTTGAAGGATAACGGAAAACTCCGGAAAATACCTTATCCAGGTAACTCACCCTGACCTAGATTCAAACTCGACAGGTGTTGTTCATGGAGTTTTAGGCAACAAAAGAGATGACAACTACAAGCATTTGATGACAGTGCTCCTGCAAAAATACCGTAACCTTGGATGCAACATGTCCCTTAAGATCCATTTTCTACACTCTCACCTAGACTTTTTCCCTGCTAGTTGTGTGCCCGCCTCGGTAGCGTAGATGGTAGCATGTCTGCCTAACGCACAAGAGATCCCGAGTTCGAATCTCGGTCATAGTGAGTTTCCTGGATAAGGTTTATCCGGGGTTTTCCCTTGTCCTTAAAGACGAATGTCGGGTAACTCTAAGCTCTATGGATCCTGGGCTTATTTGGGCATCATGTCAACCATTTCTATCACCGTCCTATATGACTTGACGTTGGAGGACGTAAATTTAAAAAACACCTCCTAGTTGTGGAGCTGTTAGTGATGAACATGGGGAGATATTCCATCAGGACATTTCTGTTATGGAACAAAGATATCAGGGCCTTTGGAATGAAGTAATGCTTGCCGATTACTGTTGGTCTTTGTACAGGGATTCTGCGGAACTCCATCACAAGAGGCAAGCTAAAATACGACGAAGTCAATAGGCCACCACATGATTCTCTTCAAACACGACTATCTGCGAAGTATTTTTCCAGCAATTTAGAACTCTTAGCATGTAATTACCAGTTTAAAAAATCAAATGCACTTTCATTGTTGTTAGCAATCCGTTAATATGTAATACTTCCACCTTGTGTATATCATAGAAATTTGAGTTATACAATTTTTCATAGTCAAATTTGTTTTCCTCAACCCAAAGTTGGTAGGAATTGCCTCATGAAGTACTCGAAACGTTCAAATATTATTTATGTTACCCAGTGTAATTAACGTTGTTTAGCTTGAAAACATCTGCATACCTTTTGCGGAGTTAGAAAACGCTTATCATTTCTTTTAGCTACGCTTACGGCTATCATCCGAAACACACGTCGGAAAATATGCTGCATTGTGTTAACGTTTTGTTTTTATTTGATTGAGCTCTCTCTCACTGGATAGTAGGTCACGTAAGCTCATAATGAAAAACCAAAGTTGTGCGCACATACAGCGTTGCTTTCGCTTGTATTGACCAAAGGTAATATCACCATCAGTTAATTAAACGTCGCATATAGAGGTTCCATTGACAAAAAATAAATTTATATCGTAAAAAAAAATCGTACACGTCGATTTTAATCGAGTATTTCCTGAAGCTGGGAGATATTTTATGGTGAACAAAGAGAGTTTTTAGATATAAGAAGCCACCGTCACGTTCTTAACGTTTTATTCCTCCATTATACGACATTGGATTTCTCGTTACCTGAAAATTGCACGAAATAAAGGAGTTGGCCAACGGCTAGCTAGAAACCACGTATGACCTAGATCCTAAGTGCACCCACTTAGGTTCTTTAATGGTTAGAGGTATGACAGGAATTCAATGTAGAATTCTCATTTGTAGGGCAGTCGGAAGATTGGCTATATTAAACCCTTTTGTGTGGAATAGTAATATTTCGTGAAGTTTTTTAAATCATAGAAATTAATATTTAAATGTTAAGGTAAAAAATAAGAAGCATTTCACATAATTGTGGGTCGGATTTTGCCCTATTTGCCTATTTTATTCCTTTGTTCAGAAACGTAAGCTTTTAAGTTATAAGCACGTTTCCTACAATTGCTATCCTAATTTATTAGTTTTATAGTGCCTATAAATGCCGGTTTCATACGTTTGTGCCTATTCTGCTTAATAGTGCCTATTTCTTCTGCTTGTAATGTGTAATGAAATGTGTAGTGTTTAACGCCTGCTTTTACTACATACGGCACCGCAGGCGATGACACTGATGATATATGAGATGAAGATGGAGCACCGGTGGAATGAGATGGCGGGGGAAACCGGAGATCACGGAGAAAACCCACCACAGCGTCGTATTGTTCACCACAAATCTCACTTTGCGGTCGCCTGGGATTGAATCCGGGCCGCCTTGGTAAGAGCCAGTGGTCTAGCCACTGAGCCACGGCGCGGCCTTGTAATGTGTGACAACAGCTTTTGCATTTGTCGGTTTCAACGTGAAGTTTTCGGGAAGAGAAATTTCTTACTGCTGCACATTGGATATAATAAAAGGGGTTTATTAAGGAGGCACGTCTGTGCAAAGTGGCCCGAAGCTTACAACAATACCAAATTTAGTTATTTTTGTCTTAAAATTAATATATACATGTTTCAATAATATAGTTTTTTCTTCTAACGATACTACAGAAAACGTCACATGACCATTTAAATAACCCTACACCTGTATCACAGCCCGCCTCGGTAGCGTAGATGGTAGCATGTCTGCCTGACGTTCAAGAGGTCCCAAGTTCGAATCTCGCTCAGGGTGAGGCCGCGCATTATCGTGGTGCAGCATCCAGCCTGCTTCACGGAAATGTGGTCTTTTGCGCCTGGTATCGACTTTTAATGTTTTCAGGATACGCCTGTAGTATTTTCCAGTTACTAATGTGTTTGCAGGTACAATATGCTGATAAACAATTGAATGAATATCAAAGAATGAGATGACCATAACTTTCTCAGCAGAATCAACCACTTTTGCTTTTTGGGGAGTTGGTGATAAGGATATTTTCACACTGAGCTTTGCTGTTTGCTCTCAGAGTCAAAATAATGAAGCCAAGCTTCATCAGCAGTGACAACGTGTGAAAGAAACCCCGGATCTTCCTCTAACATCAACTTGAACTGCATGCAGACCTGCTTGCGAATGTCCTTTTGTTCGGGAATCAACATTCTTGTAACCCATCGCGCACAAACACGTCTCATGTGTAATGTTTCTGTCACCAACATGTGGGTGGCACCCAATGAAGTGTTCAGTATTTCAGAAAGTGATCTTAAGGTAAATCGTCGATCCTCTCTCACAATGATAGCAGCAGTGTTGATGTTTTCTTCCGTAAGAGCAGTAACTGAAGCACTGTATCCACCTTCCTTTGAAATTGATTGTCTCCCCTCTTTAAACATTTTAAAGCACCTTCGAGCTGTGCTGTAGGGAAGAACAGACTCTCCATCCTGTAACACTGTGGAGGCCTCAAGTGAAGATTTGTTGACAATTTCAAAGCCGCATAATGTTCCTTGCGTGTTACTTCCATTGCAGCAGTAGGCGATACTGAACATGGCTGAACTTGCCTGGTTCTCAAGGTGGGAACCAGGAGTACCAACAATGAAACTACTACGGCATATTTGTTTCACATTAAGTTAAGAGAATACAATAAGTATGAATTTTAGTGCGAAAAATTAAGAGTGTAAGAAAATTATGATCATTCTTTATTGAACTGCCCTTATGTATACACTCTAGTATATAGTTTTTACCCAAACCTTTTTCTATCAATAAAACGAAAGCAAGAGAATTTCAGTGTGTCATGTTTGCAGTTCAATGTCACTTACCCAGTTTCTATGGTATAAACAGATCCAGCAAATAATCAAACTGCAGTGATGCATTGCAATTCTGTTTAGATGTTAGATTTAGAATTAACGTACAAGCCCAACATTTAATGATGTTCATGTCCACTCACTCAGTTCTTCTCCGGACAGTTCGTGCCATCCGAATCAAACTAAGATTTCTTCAAATCCTGTGTAGTAACAACAATCTTCTTACATAGCCCTCACTGACGCTCTCGAAGAACATAAACCCTTTATCACGCACCTTGACTCGCTCACGTACACCTAAGACTACTATGTGTTTCAAATGGGATGACCTATGTCCTTGAGCGCTACTAGAGGAGCAATCAATTGGAGTCGTACGGTAATGTATTGCATTCCACCTCAGTGGTGTGTAACAAGCGCCAACCAAATCCGTCTCTTAAATACTATTCGCGCTGAGATAAAAATTCGGTTTTACAAAAACTGATCTATGTGGAACATAGAGAATGATACATATACCATAAGAACAAAACCACATATTTTTAACTCAAATACTTTTCCTAATATAAATAAATAAATCACTATTATAACCAGGGCTAGAAAGTTCGTACCGCTCGCCGTGCCCTATGCAGGTTGCCATCGACCCTCTCCCGGCATAAAAAGAAGTCATAGATAACAAACGCACAACGCAGAGACATTGAAACCGGTTGCCCAGAGACAAAAAAAAAGACTTATAAGACATTCGTAAATGCGCATCTATTTAGAACATTATGTACATCATACAAATTCTTATATACTCCATACAGGTTTGTCTCTGGTTCTCTCATTATTTAAACAGGCACAATGTGACAACATTCAAGCAATTATAACGCAGATTGTAACATTTCCTGATCGAATGTAAAATAATATCCAAATAATAAAATTAATTCCTTAAATATATGAAGACTCTTACTAACAACATGCCAAAGCAGGAATCTTACTACATATTTACTCATGTGCGGCCGTATTATTAAGCCCTTCAAATGAAGCACTCATTCTATGTCTCATAAAACAAGATTTATTTGATTTATAATCTGTTGCAAATAGGTTAATGATTTCAGCTAATTTAGTTTCTCAATCTGGCTTCCCTTTTTGCAGAAATATCTCACTGAAATGCAAATAACGATGTACATAAGGACATGAATAAGAACACATCTGGAAAACATACAATGGTTGTACAGCAAATTTAGTTGCTCATATTTGAAGCACAACAAAGGCGTTATTCGAATGTCTACCTTCCCACCAACGTGTTCTGTGTCATGCAGTTACACCTGTTTTGTAGTAATAAGTTGCATTCTACGATACACCTTGCCCTTGCTAGTAGCGCGGCGTTGTGTAGCCATGCCTGGCCGCTCTTACACTGCTTAAGGAAATCGCTACAAACTTCTTAGCCATGATTTTTTTTTTTTTTTTTTTTTTTTTTTTTTTTTTTGTAATTTTACGTCCAACGTTAAGTCATATCGGACGGTGAATGAAATGGGTGAAATGATGTGTAAATGTGTCCAGGGTCCATGGAGCTTAGATTTTTTAACTAAATACTAAGGATAAGAGGTGAGAATGTAAGGAAGGCATTAGGAGTGGTTTGATGGGATCCCGCATTGAGCACTCCCGTTAGTAGAGCTGACAATGCAGAGCCGGTCCCGTCTATAACGGCGGGCGGGTGAAGGATGATTTCCAGGCGCCGAACATGACCGACAGGCCCTGAACGAGGCGCGTGGGGAGTAGAGGTGAAAGTGAAGGATGGTAGTCAAGGGTGAGAGGTGGAAGGAAGAGTCTATATTGTGACTTTGTGGGTTCGTGAAATGAAAAGTCCAATTTCACCACTCAAAAATGTTCTTTATTTCCACCGACTTACAGTTTAACACTTGCCAATTACACAGTATTACGTGCTGCACACAATTACAATTCACCAGTTCGTCCGTTCCAATTTCACTTGTACTCGCGACTACGTAAACTCCGATGCACGTACACAGCTACGTACAGTCTTCCGTCGCACAATCTTCTCGTTCGTTAACACGGCGCTCCTTTCCACGCACGTCACTGACTAACTCTTACACCAAGAACTGCGACTGTCTCCTCACTCACTAACACACTGACACACTAACTGACTGACTTCACTTCGCTCCGGCAGCCCCTTTTTATAGGAATATCGCCGCCTTCTGGCTTCTACAGGAATGTTCCAGTAAAAGAATGATCGAGAACCAGGTGTAAGAGAAACAGACGGCACAGTCATGTTTTTTCTCCCGACCACTGCCTGTCACCACTATAAGACAGACGAGGGGGAGGTGTGGCTAACACGAACCTCCCCTGTCTTCCGCTCCCAGCTGCTTCCACAGGGTGTTCCAGCGCTCGCGTTACAATATTGATTATTTTTTATAATGTATTGGAGGACATAATCTCCGGCAGTTACTGCCGGGAGGAGTGTTGTTGGGCCATCAGGTGTGTGATTGTGGACGTGGTGGTTTCCATATGTTGGGGAAGTGCGCCTGGATCCTCTTGGTGTTCTGTGCGTCATAGTCGGCTATTATTTGCTCGGCGGATTTCAAGTCATGAAGTCTGGTGTGGAAGCTGTTGTCTATTTGAGCTACTTGCGAGTGGAGCCGGTCAAGTCTATTGCTGATGGTAGATGAGTCTGGTGTTTGACAGGGTAGTGAGTCGGTAAGTTGTGTCTTCAATCGGTGCATCTTTCGTTGTAGTGATGCCATAATCTCTTTATGTTCATTGATTAAGTGCTCGGTTCGTTGCAGCTGGGAGTTGATGGCCTTCGTTGTCTGTTGCAGTTGGATTACTGCGGCTGAGAGTTGGTCGAGTCTATCAGATAGTAGTCCGTGCGTCATGGTAAGTGTGTCTTGGAAGTTGATGAGGGTGGCGTGGTTGGACTTTTGTTGGTGAGCAGCGGCGGTGGCTGATTCCTCTAGGTTGTCCAGGCGCTGACTGAGGATAAGGACCTCTGAGTGGATGTCCTGGACCTCTTCCGCTGGAGTCAGGTGGTTGGCGGTGCGAAGTGCAGTTGTCAGGAGCTCCTCGAGAGTGTGGAGTCTGGTGGTGACACCCTGCAGGTCCTCTCGGAGGCAACCAAGGGCTTGCTGCCATCCCGCAGGCTCGTTGGCGGCTGCTCTTCGGAGTGCTGAGTCTCCGCGTGGATATGCAGGGCACTGCACCTGTCCTGTGAAATGGTCGAGGCCATTGCACGTTGCGCAGTAGCTGCGGCGGCGGTGGAGATCATGGGCTCTGCAGGATGCTGTTGTAGTTGGGGATCCGCAATAGTGGCACCGTGGAGGCGCGGTGCACGCGTCGGTGCTGTGTGCGTAGGCACAGCAGTGCCTGCATGGTATGTGGCGCTGCAGCCTGCTCGCCTCTACTTTCAGACGCTGTCCCAGAATGGGCAGGCCCGACTTCAAGGCAGCGTCGCGATCTTGAAGATCCGCAAACCGCAGGCGCACACATGTGGTTGGTCCCCTGGGTGATGTGATGCGAGTGGCACTCAGAACTGAGGGCCACTTTGTGATGCTGCTGTGAGAAGAAATCTCGCCGGGAGGACGCGAGGTGCTCCGACAGCTACTGCTGTGAAGCTAGTCGTAGAAGTACTGGCTGTAGTCGGATGATGTAGAGCTGGCGGCTGGGTATCTGCGAGGAAGAGCTGTGGATGTTCCTGCGGTGCTGCGACTGGTCGACAGGTGCTGGGAGCTCCAGCAGTCAAGTGATGCGACGATTGACTGGGCGCCGGGTGGACATCCAGCGCTGCATCGGCGGAACGTGTCTTGTCACACTATATGTTTGTTTATGAATCTTAAGTAATGTCTGTTTACTCTAGAGAGTTCAAAACAGTACTATTCAGTTGTTCTTCCCTTTAAAAACCAGGGAAAGTGTATCAGCTGGATCAGTTTGCAACTGAAATGAGACACGAGGTAATATAAACCACCTTCCCTTTTTACCATTGCCAGTACAATTCAACTGAGTTAGTATGGGCTCAAATTATATTGCAAACAGAAATAATACTTTTAAACTGACTGACGCTGAACGCCTTATTCACCAGGAAATTGACAAGGTTGCACAAGACTGGGAAAACTTCATGAGACATTCAGATAAACTACAAGAGCACTGCATTTGGAAATAAATAGAACGTGATGAGATTTTGGAGCCTCTCATTATAAACTTGCAACACTCAGACGATGAAGACAGTGACAATAACGAATTGTCCCTTAACGGAAGTGACATTCATGGATGCGCCGCTGGCAGTTTCGTTGGGTTAGAAAAATAGGTAAGTTATAAACTATAATTATTTTTTAAATTATATATTTAAAACATGGGCGTAATATATGAATATCCATGTTGCAATTAAGTTTTGAACCACTGCATTATTATAAAGTTTTGGAAAATTCAGTTTGCGTTCCCTTACGTCTAGCACCAAGAAGAGTCGCCATGTGTTTCTAATAGTGGTGGCCATGACATCTTGGGACAAGGGCTCGAGCATGCTTCCACTCCATTAACTGATATTTCTTTTCCGGAGTTTGGTGGAGAAACCACGAAGCTGGTCACTGGATTATGACGTCGAGAGAGTGTGTATTTTTTCATTTACGTCCTTGTAACAGTTGTTTTGATTTATATTTAAAAAGGGTTTGAAAAATTTGTAAATGTATAAAAGAAAAACAAACAAAATTGTGTAAAAATATATGTAATTTTGTGATTTGTCGTAGTAATAATTGTATTACGTAATGCAGTGACGTAGTAATAAATCGGCCAATCATATAAAAGTAATATATGGGTAGGGATAGTAACGAAGGATTAAATAATCTTGGTGTAGAAACTGAAAGAAAATTCGTCATTCTTTCTGGAACGCCGAAGAGATCGGACGCTTTTTAAATTGCTCGAAAATATTTAAGTGTTAGTTCAATTTGAAGTATTAGATTGATTCCGATCACATTATAAAGTTTTGTTATAAGAATTGTAGTGGATTTTGTGATAAAAGAAATAAACAAAAGATTGATATCTTATAGAAAATCAAATTAAAAATCTTAATGATTTCTTCACTCGTTACCACTCTTGTATCTTAGAGTTTTCATTGCTCGTAAGTAAGAATATAACAGAAGAATATTAAAAGCTATCCGAGGCATAGTTAAGCATTTTCCTGATAACTTTGGGGAATATCCTCTTCATCAAGTCACAGTATTTTGGTTGAAGATAAGATCGACGAAGTAAGACCAACGACGGGAAACGAGATACCAGCACTAATCTTGCTATATATGTTGCCGCAACTTTGGGGCATCGAAACCCACAACAACGGAGGAATCCTGCTACATATGTCGCCACAACAGGGGGCATCATCTTACATGTTGAATATATTGTCGCCAGGTCATTGTTGACTGGAGGCAGCGCGGGTAACAAGATCAAAAAGACGGCAGTGCAGTATGGAGGCAAAAGCTTGCCGAAATGTTGTTGTTGTTTTTTTTAAAACACAAAAAATTGTACTTTATTTCCGTAAATAACACGCTTCCTACACATACATGATACAACATACAAGCTCAACAAACACATCCACTTACCCGTACGCGTTCAATTACCGACTGACTTACTCTCTTTGGCAGGCAGGCTGCCTTTTTATAGTTTTTCTAACATTCCAGAAATTTCTCAAACAATCGAGACCGGCTAGAACAAAGGCGAACTCTTGAGAAATCCGTCTGCTACCGCCCACCATTTCGGCAGGCTTTTTTTTCTCCACACTGCACCGCCGTCTCTTTGATCGTTACCCGCGCTGCCTCCAGTCAACAATGACCTGACGACAGTATATTCTTTATTGCATGTGTACTACAACGGAGGAATCCTATTACATCCTCCAACGTTAGGTCATATCGGACGATGAACGAAAGTGGGTGAAATGATACTTAAATAAGTCCAGGGTCCATAGAGCTTAGAGGTTAAGGAAACACCTCGGAAAAAACCTCTTCCAGATAACTCACCGTGTTCGAGATTCGAACTCGGGACCTCTTGAACGTGAGGTAGACACGTGAGGCTGTATATTACATACAGGCTTTCTACCATTTAACGGGCAATTCATATTTCTAAACGATTACTAATCATAGCGCCTCTATTTTTCACTGTCAACTCCCAAGTGCTTTCCAACCACCAGTACATTATTCTTAGATAATCGAACACTTTTGCTACCACTGAGATCCATCCCATTCTATTATACAGCTTTTTAATCCATATGTAAAAAAAATAGCTTGCAGTGGTCCGGGAATAAAGCAGCGAGATCTAAAGTTAACAGATCTATAAAAATAGATGAAAAGGGACAAAGAGACGTACGGATGCAAGGGAGTACGGGAAACACCAAACAAGGAGAGAAGGATCACGGGATTTAATTAAACACAATCAATTTAGAACGGCTTTGTGAGATAGGAACAAAAGATGTTAAAAAAAAGGCTATTCACAACAATATAGCAACTGCAGAATAATTAAGTGCGTGAAGCGCAAATAACAGGTATGTATATATAATAATTGCAGAAAAAATGGCTACCAGTGGAGGGATAGTGGTTCAGGCCTCTGGATGAATTTGTATGAAATGTTGCAACCTCCATCACAGTGAGTTACTTCTATGCCAGTGTGATGGTTATCTGTGTGCGTTTCAAATGTTTCGGTTTTCCATGAATCTGCTGCCAGCTGCTAAAATTGCGGAATTTTTTTCTCAGGTTATGGGAGGTTGAGATGAGAATGGATATCATTAGTTAAGTTGGTCTATAGGTTTAACTGAGGCTGGCTTGTGATCTATTTCATACAGGTCCCCCCCCCCCCGGTTTCTTTTTGTAATTTACGTCCTCCAACGTTAATTCATATCGGACGATGAATGGATGAAATGATACTCAAATGAGACCGAGGTCCCTGGAGCTTAGAGTTGCCCGACATTCGTCTTACAGGATAAGGGAAAACACCGGAAAAAACCTTATCCAGGTAACTCACCCTGACCGAGATTCGAACTCGGGACCTCTTGAACGTGAGGCAGACATGCTACCACCACGCTACCCCTACTATTTGATAATATAGAATTAACTGATTTGGAATGTTTACACCAGCAAGAAAGGCAGGAAATTTTGAAACAAGAGATTTCTGTCCATTTTAGTGTCGCCTATTTCATGATAGCCAACCAAAGTTCCTACTTAAAGGTTACTATACGAGAGAGGTCTGAAAAGTTTCCGCCCTCAAAATGAAAATGGCAGCACTCGTAAAAAAAATGCTAGTGGATTTCATTGATCATCTGCTGACAGACACTCACCAAACTTTCAGCCATTTTGGACGCTCAGTTGTTATGTAACAGTCGTTTGAGTGAGTTGATGTGAGTGTTTTTATGAAAAATGGACAAAATCCAGTATCGAGCTGTCATTAAATATTTGGTTTTGAAAGGCAATACGCCTATGCAAATCAAAGATGAGTTGGATTCTGTGTATGGGGACTCTGCAACATCATTTACCACAGTGACATTTTGTGCAGCTGAATTTAAAAGTTTGGGAGGCGATGAACGTGCGGGACGTCCAAAAACTGCAAATACCGAAGAAACCATCGCCAAACTTCACCAAATGTTACTAGAAGACCGCCGCATTAAAGTGAGAGAGATAGCAGAGGTTATGAACATGTGAAAAGAACGTGTTTGTAACTTATTAAATCAAAATTTAGATATGAGAAAGCTGTCCGCACGTTGGGTGCCGCGTTTGCTCACGTTAGACCAAAAACGTGTTCGAATGAGCATATTCGCTCCGTTGGCACAGTTTAGGCGCAATAAACCCGAGTTTCAGCGCATATGGAACTTGGATACGCTACTATACGCCCGAAACAAAAATACAGTCCAAATAGTGAACTGCAAAGGGGTAGCCTGCTCCAAATATCAAAAACTATTTTTTTTAGGCTGGGAAAGTGATGGTGACAGTTTTTGGATAGTTATGGAGTTATTTTAATCGATTATTCTCAAAAAGGAGATACCATTACTGCAGAATCATTACTTGACAAGCTGAAGGCAGAACTTGCGGGAAAACAGCCATATTTGCAGGAAAAGAAAATCCGGTTTCACCACTTCAACGCACCGTCTCACACCTCAGCGGTGGTAATGGCGAAAATCCATGAATTACGATTTGAACTTCTTGACCATGCACCTTACTCACCAGATCTAGCCCCAAGCGACTTCTTTTTGTTCTCTCATCAGAAAATTGCGCTCGGAGGCCAGAGATTTTCATCAAATGAAGAGGCAATCACCTTCGTGAACAATTATTTTGCAGAGAAATACGCCGAGTACTATTTGGACCGGTTACAGAGCTGCGAGCATCGCTGCGGGAAGCGTGTAGAGTTACAATGAGACTATGTTGGAAAAAAAAAATCTGAAATAAATGTATTGTATTTTTAGTAGGTCGGGAACTTTTCACACCACCCTCGTACTTTAAATTGCGTATGCGTATATGAGAAACAATTTTTATATGTGATTTGGTAAATTTTAAAATCTTGTTTCCCTTTTATATTTTTCGAACTGACATGGTGGCAATGGATTATGTGAACATAATTCACATACAGTTATGACTCCGAGTTCTCTCATGACTGTCGTTAAAGGCCAGGAAATAGTATTGATTAGAGCATGGCAAGAATACTATCAAAAGTATGACTTTACCTCAGAGATGAACATTGAAATCTTAAACTTTGCACAAGAGTCGTTCAGGAATAACTGCCGGTCGTCATACTGATAAGGGAATCCTTTCTCGCTCTCCACGATTTCAGAAGCATTTAAGGGTCGATCTAGTTCAGGACACGTGGTAAAGTCAGAAGGCAGTGTCACAATTATTAATTCAGACCTTTCCAGTTACTAAACTGATTTTCCAAACATCATCATTTAAAAATTGGACTGTGCAGTCATTATACTTGAAAAAGTTTAAATATAGCAAGAGTGAACAAAGAAATCTTTCACTAAACCACGTAACATATTACCTTTCTCCTCAATTATGAGGGTGGTTTGCAAAGTTTCCGACCTAATAAAGATGCAGGACCTTTTTTTCAGAATTTATTTATTTTATTTTTGTAGATAGTCTCCTTGTAACTTTAAACACTTCTCCCAGCGATGCTCCCACTTGTGTAACCCATTCAAATACTACTCGGTGTTTTTCTCTATAAAATAATTGTTCACGAAGGTGATTGCCTTTTCATTTAACGAAAATCTCTGTCCCCCGAGCGCAATTTAAAGATGAAAGAACAAAAAGAAGTTGCTTGGGGCTAGATCTGGTGAGTAAGGCGTATGGTCTAGCAGTTAAAACCGTAATTCGTGTATTTTCGCCATTGCAACGCTGTGCGTTGTCTTGGTAAAACAAGATTTTCTATTTTTGCAAATGTGGCCTATTTTGGAGTCGTTAAACATATTTTTTATCTCTTTTCCGTCATTCTCTGGATAACACGGAGTTTCTTAAGTCGGATTTGCAGTGGTGCCAATTGATAAGGGTAAACGAGTTTCTACTATACTTCTTGTTTACAACTGTAAAACATGATTATATTACATTTAGGATAGAGATTTAAGTATTTTGTAAGTGTAAGCTAAAAGTTGTCTTCCTTATTGTAAGTCTTATCTGCTCTTCCTTGAGACATCGCCGTCAGTGCTAAGTTGCCTTCATAAACCAGAGACTTCAGGAGCTATTATGTACGTTTGTCCTTGAGCGTTACTACACGAGCAACCGATCAGAGTCCTGCGTCCTAAAAATCTCCCCGACAGCTATCGTCCGATAAGTTTGCAGCCTACCATGTCCAAACTCTTTGAAAAAGTTCTTCTTCGCCGTCTCCTTAAATATACTTCTGACAACCGTATCATTCCACCCTTCCAATTTGGATTTCGTTCCAGACATTCTACCTCTCACCAACTACTGCGTTTAACACAAACAGTAATTCATGGTTTTGAGCAACGAAAGCACACAACCGCCCTGTTCCTCGACGTAGCACAGGCCTTTGATAAAGTTTGTTATTAGGGTTTAATCTTCAAGCTGTATAGCATTGGACTTCCACAGTATCTGCTCACTACCATTTGTAGTTTTCTATCAGATCGCACATTAACTGTTCGCATTTGTGGCACGGAGTCATCTCAGCGCCATATTACAGCTGGAGATCCTCAGGGATTCATATTGGCTCCAATCTTATTTAGTACATATACCTATGATCTTCCTGACTAGGCCCCTACCTCCATAGCCTTATACGCTGATGATACTGTTTTATATCATTCCGGTACAGATCACCCTACAACTATTCACACGCTACAAACCCCTCTTGACTGCTTCGTTGAATGTTTCGATACATGGAGCATACGTCCTAACACTCACAAGACCGCAGCTAAGATCTTTAGCTTACATCGCATCTCCAACTCTCCCGAATTGCATATTAAGCATGAATCAATTCCCTGGCTACTCCTACCACCTCCGTCAAATACCTCGGAGTAATGCTGGACATTAAACTTACGTGGCGAGCCCATATTGATTGACTTATCTCCTTGGCATCAGGACGACTTTCAAAACTTGGCCTGCTACTTCACAGACACACTCCTCTTGGGATTGAATGCTCTCTGCTTCTCTACAAACCTCTTGTCCGGCCACTTATCACATATGCTTCCCAGGTATGGGGTACGGCTAGCAACACTCATCTACAAGGCCGAAGGCTACAAGTCCTGCAAAATCAATTTATGCACATCGCCACGAAAGCCCCTTGGTACGTACGAAATCAACAACTGCATAAAGAACTTGATCTCCTTCCTCTTCACCAGTACATACGTCAGATCGGCTCTCGCTTCTTCTCAAACCTGCCAGATATTCCAGGAGCTGTGATGTACGACATCGGTGTATGAACCCGCCAGCCCACGCGCCTGAAGAGACGACTCCCACAGGATCTCCTCCTTAGTGACTCTGAGTGAAAAAACTATGAATATTGTTTCACAATGACTGTTGTTCTTATCTCTTTGATTACTTGTTTTTTTATTAACTTTTTTCTCTCTCTTGTTTCACAGTGTTAAATAGATAATAGAAGCCAACTTGGTTTTCCTTACATGTTATTATATAGTTCATAAAGATTCAATTAGTTAACAAGGATCTGTAAAGCATGTACTGCTGATAGATCATTGAATATATTCGTTAAGCCATATTGGACGATGAATGGAATGGGTGAAATGATGCTCAAATGAGCGCAGGGTCCAGAGAGCTTACAGTTACCCGACATTCGTCTTTCAGAATAAGGGAAAACCCTGGAAAAAACCATATGCAGTTAGCTCACCCTGACCGAGGTTCAAACTCGGGACCTCTTGAACGTGAGGCAGACACGCTACCACCACGCTACCGAGGCAGGCTCCTGCAGTATTGTCATATTGCATCCCCCAAGTGGTGTGTGACGAGCGCCAACCTAATCAATCTCTAATAAATATTATTCGCAGTAAGCCAAAATTCAGAGTTTATAAAAACTCATCCATGAGGAAGGAGGGAGTAATGTATTTAACATAAATTAACATGTATTTAAACCCCGTATTTTTAGCTGAAATAACTTTCCTAATACAAATAAGTGTACTATTATATTATAACAATGCATTGCGACGTAAGCACTGTAATGAATATCATTATTGGTTGACATGTATGCGTGAACGTATATTTGAAATTACTCAGAACTGAAACATAAACATTTGACATGACGCGGTAAAAGAAATACTTTGAATAAGCCAAGGTGTTTGTTAAATTAAATGAGAGAAAACAACACACTATCTGCTGCTCTGGCAGAACGTGTCTGGTCACATATCTTTGTTCATGAATGGTTCGTAATCTCTATTCAAACCAGTATTATTCGGTAACTCTTCCGTTTAAGAACCACGAAAAAGTGAAATCAGCTGTATCAATGAGACCCGATCCACCTTCTCTCCCTTACTACTACCAGAACAATGCAATTGAGTTAATGTGGGATCAAATTATACTTCAAATAGAAATAATATTTTTAAACGGACTGGCGTTAGACGATTTATTTACGAAGAAATTGACGAGAAACACAACAAGATTAGCAAAATTGCATGAGACAGACGAATTACAAGAAGACGACTTTTGGAAAGAAATAGCACGTAACGAGATTTTGGAACCTATCATAATAAATTTGCAGTACTCAGACGTTGAAGACAATGGCAATGACGAATTATCTCTTAATGAAAGTAACATTCACAGCTATACGGATGCACTGCTGGTCTTTTCGTTGGATTAGAAAAATAAGTAATTCATAAACTATAATTAATTTTAAACTGAATATTTAAACCATTTGCATAATATACGGAAATCAATGCTGTGATACCGAAATTAAAGGATTGCCATAAGTAAAGAACCATTATGGATTTCATAGGAATGTTGGTTCTTTGTTACAATGCGTGCAGGTGCAGTTGAGTCGAATAGCAGTTGGGGTGAATGTTTTTTTAACAAAATAAACGTAAGAAAGTGTCCTTAGCAGAGTTCTAAAGGGTAGCACTTGACTTTGTTTGAATAGGGTATTCTTCGGACTCTTAATAATGGCATGAAAAAATTGTCACAAAGCAAATCTGGTTAAGTAAAAGGCTTCGACAAAGTGAAAGGCAGGCACACACACGCGCAGCTTTGGACATTCACTTCGTGGCTTAGAGCCGATTAGGGCAGTCCTCTTCTTCTCTCTTGGTCGAGAGCAGACCAGAAGCGATGAGAGAAGATATTTATCGGTTCATATATACGTGAAGAATGAATTAAGTTTTATCGAGTAATAAGCATTTCACATATAGTAACTCTAAACAGTGATATTGGTAACCTTGGTCGGTAACTTCAAGTTCGATGTTTTAATAAAAAGAAGCAGTTATTAAACCAGTTTGAAACGAGCATTCCAGTGTCTTTTAAAACTATCCTTCTCATAAATACTCACGAATACCCTGAGGTAAACCTCATTGCTTTACCCTGAGCTAAACACTATTTGCTTCAAATTGTAGCGTCAACGTGGAACTGTGCGACACCCATTAAAAATGGTATCAGTTGCAATTGTGATTTCAACTGGATTATTATAAAACTTTAGAAAATTCAGTTTGCGTTCCCTAACGTCTAGCGCCACGAACACTCGCAAGTGTGCGGGAGAGAGGGAAATATAAAAACAGTGGGCTGTAGTGAGGTGGCAAAGCTGAATGCGGCAACGCATCTGATTGGCTACAGGCGAGAAGTCTTCCCATTTGAAACATATAATAGAATGTTATTGGAGGTGGTACATTTTCAGAAATATCTCAAGAAATTATACCTCAGGAAATAAAGACATCAGTAATTATTTAGTTTCAGCCAAAAAGTCAGGATAAAGCCGATGTATTGGCTAACCACTCTAAACGAAATATGTGAAACACATTCTGGAATACACTATGCAATATAAAGTTTCGTGGCGCCATCTAAGCTGTGGGAACGCATAAATAACTTATTGGCAACTAGAACACCACAACTTTATACCAACATAGGGTCAATTTGCCAGGCTAAACCGAAGCCAAACATCTTCAATGGCGTCTAATAAGAGAGCAGCTGATGAAACTGCATTATCTCAGATTAATAAGCCTCCTGGATCCTGTGGTCCTTTAACACGTCCTTTAGTTTACCTGTTAACTATAATCCATGTTTCAAAGTTGGTTTAACGTACTTGACACCTGACGCAACGCGGAGATGACGGTGTTTGCTGCGTAACTTAAAAGCGGCTTTGCTTATAATTATTTAGGGTACCTTCGTTTACTCTTTTTAGAAGCCTCAAATTGCAAGGTGAAGGTTGAATGTGTCACAATCTCTAAACATGTCCCTTCCCCCTCAACAGTAAGAGATGAAATAAACAGAAATAAAGAAGTATACATATAAATAAATCATTATCTGGAAAGACATTCATAATACAAATTATTTTAAGCAGAAATATCAACGGAAAATAGATTAAAACTGTAGCTTACACTTCTGAACTGTTATTATTGAGTAGATTTCCGAGTATAAAGCATTTGAGCAACAAATTATTGATTGTAAGCTCAGCAGTACCTGCTGTGCCAATTATTGACTGACGAACATACCTTATTGTAGCAAGCACAGTGGTGTCGTTGAGGGTTGAACCTCCTCCTCAGAGGAGATCTGTGAACAAACATTAAATTGAACTCGATCCTATAAGCTGTATATTTATATAGTTACTATTTATGAAACAGATAGAAACAGTAAAAAAATATTATTTCAGTTATAAATAGTCACTCATTCGCTTTGTGATTCTTCGATTTCTGAGTCCACTGCATCAGTTTCATTGCTAGTATCCTCTGATCTGTTGATAATTTCATCAATCGCATTTTCAATAACACCATTATTTCTCCAATATTTCATCCAGTTCCTGCAGTATCCTTCCCAATCCGTCGCAGTTACAAAAGAGAATACTTCTATAGCAAGTTTCTGCAGATTTGCGGCTGTACAATTGCATTCAGATCACAGTTATACGGAGGTAAACGAATAATAGTGTGTCCCCTTTCGAGAACCATAACATCCACAACATACGTAAGTCTTGCTCCTTGGTTTGTTGGCCTCTATTAAATAACGGCGCACCTTGGTAATGGAGGGAAATAGAAAGCTAAGTAGAAATATACAAAGGGCTCAGAGCAAGAGAAAAAGAAAGATAAAAGAGCAAGATATAAGGAAAATGAGGAATACAAAAAGGAAAGGATTGAAGGGAAAAGAAGAAAGAAAGAAAACACCACTATTAGTTATTACCATACACAGATCACAGCCTTACCTGCTCTTTCCTGGTGTTTTTGGAGGTTCATTGGGATGAGATGTACAAAACGATTTAATACGCCTGACAGTGCTGACGCTTTTTTCTGTGTAAGCAGCAGTTCATTCGATTGATTTGCTAAGTGGGAACATTAACTGGTTATCCATTTCTATATTGCAACTTTCTGCAACTTTTCGCTATTATTTTGGGGCCATCACTATGCACGACTGTACGTGCATGTTTCCGAGTCGGAGTTCGTTGCTCGGAAGGTACATATGATGATGAGTTTGGTGTGCCCTCAGCCTTAATTACAAACTGGTTAAGTCATAGTAATTAAACCTCAAACTTGCACAAAACGAATGCACACAGAAAACAAAGAGCGCCCGTAAAAGCTTACATATTAGTCACTAGATGTCAGAGTGTACTACTTTAGCGTACTAGTATAGCGCATTTCATGTTTCTAAGTTGTCATCTGTGTTTACGGAGTTAGCCGAAACCTACCGAGTGAGGACTTGGAAGACGAACGCTCAAGACTTTGTGCATTGCACATCCTACACAGTCAAAGACAATTTATCTGCTTTGACTGCGATTCCAGAAAGGATTATCGTGATATTAATAGTATAACTACTTTTAGTGAAATATACAATAAGGTATTTTCTGTAAATCTACCGCTCTTCTTATCTTGCGCTTACTTGTAGTTGTTTATATAGTACGATCCGCATAATCCTGAACCACTTCATTAGGCCATAACTTTTGAACCAATAATAGAACACACTTGCAACCTTCCGAGAATATAATAAATAATTGGGAGATAACATTACACTATTTACATCGCAGAGAAAATATTGGAAGTGTCCTCCACCAGCATCTTTACAAGTTTGCACTCGTCTCACCATATTCTCTGAAGTTTTACGGAGAGTATCCTCGAAAATGTTACTTATTTCGGTTCGAATGAATTCCTTGAGAACATCAATTGTCCGTGGGCTATTCTTGTACACTCTATTTTTAGATACCCCCACAAGAAAACAAAATCGGTGAGGTTAGGTCAGGGGATCTAGGGGGCCACAGACCTTTCGAGATTATTCGATTATCAAAGAAACTGGCTGCAAGTTCCATGGTGTCATTAATTACATGTATGGCATCTTGCTCCATTGCTGGAAATAATGTTCTCTCAATTCAATATCATCCAGCTGCTCCACAAATGTATTGAAGATCGCCATATGAACTTCAGTGTCTACAGTCGTATCAAAGAAAGTGGGACCAACGATCCTACAAGCTGACCACGCACCATACTCCAAACTTTACAGCATGCAGTGGGGTTTCGTGGATTACTTGGGGGTTTGCAACAGCCCAATATTTGTGTTTTGTGTGTCTATGTATCCTGACAGATGAAACCATGCCTCATCTGTAAGCCACGTTATGGAGAGAATGTCTGGAGCTGGAATAAGGGTACCCTGAAACCATCGACAGTAACTGATTCGTTTATCATAATCTGCTTCTTTCAGTTGTTTCACCATATGCACTCTGTAAGGTCGTAAACCCGATTTCTTCGCAGCCCTTTGACATGTTCCATAAGAATACCCTCATTCCTGGCTCAATCGACGCAACGATTTGTTTGGAGAATTCAATAGCCTTCTGCGAACATCTGTAACATTCTCTGCATTCAATGGCGGTCTATGTTTTCCTCTCTCACTAATGAGTATACCAGTTGTCTCCAGCTTTCTTACGAGCGATAAAACTGTTGCCTTTGTCGGAACATCGCGTACATTAAATTCTCTTCGAAATTCCCGTTGTGATGTTACCAAGGAATTTGTCTTCCAATACGTTTTCAAAATGTAAACACGCTCTCGTAGTGAGTACTACTTGTTGCTGTTATGACTGTACATTTCAGTCTGTCAACTGTCAACAATCATCACTGTTGTCAATTCTCCCAGAGCTACTGAGATCATTAAAACAAATTTCTACATTCTATGAAATTCAAAGGGAAATTATGGCCTATTGAAATGGTTCAGGTGTATATGGATCGCACTGTATTAAGAGTAAATGTGTACTTATACTGCCTAGATAATAATCAGAGAAGAAATGTATCTTTAATCCTGTTTTATCTGATGAGCAGCAGCTTGGGAATACTAAACGTAATACAAACGTAAGATACAAAGTTTCTGCAATAAAAGTTTTGTCGTTTTATCGTGGTTTCTCTGTTAAAGAAAATGCTGTGTGATTTGAGAAAACCTCAGGAAAATTAAAATTATATGCTTGTTCAGTTAATATTTCAAGTAAATATATTACAATAAATATAATAATATAAAAAGTGTTGTTTCTTCAAACTCTTTTCCTGGCAGCCTTAAACGTGTCCAGCTAAAACATCTGGTGTTTGTTGACAATTTAGTTACAATATTCTTTCCCATTCATTCATCCATTCATAGATCCACTAAACATTTTTAAATATGTTCTTGAATTTAGTCGAGTGCGTAGTTCTGTTTTAGATACCGATCCCCTTGTTGTAGAACATTGGCATACTGAAAAGTTTGGGTGACTGCCTTATCCTTAGTGATTCGCTGAGCGCCCTTGAGAGCCTGCGTGAGCTGAACAACCGCCATTCCCTTGTACAGCGTATCCAGGACGGCATCCAAATTCTGCACGCCTTTGGCGCCAGCGTGGTGTGTGCTTGGGTTCCTGGTCACGTGGGCTTGCGAGTTAATGACCTCGCGGATTCGGCAGCTAAGGACGCAACGATAAAGCCCAGTTGTACGATCGAGTATGTTACAGCGGAAGGCTTGTTGTCCGTAAGACGGCGCTCTCGCCCTGGCGCGATGAGTGGTCTGCTCTGCGTGGCAACAGGCTTCGCACGGTGAAGGAGCTTGCGATCAACTAGGCGACCTCTTGTCGGCTCTCGCGGCGGGAGGAAGTCACCTTGGCTCGGTTACGCATTGGACATTGTTACTTTAGCCATAGCTTTTTATTATGACTTTGTGGGTTCGTGAAATGAAAAGTCCAATTACACAAACTCAACAATGTTCTTTATTTCCACCGTCTTACAGTTGAACACTTGCCGATTACACAGAATTACGTAATGCACACAATTACAATTCACCAGTTCATCCGTTGCAGTTCCACTGTACGCTCACAATTACGTAAATTCATCCGTTGCACGCACACAGTCTTCTCGTTCACTAACACGGCGCTACTTCGCTGCTTGCCAAGCACTGACTTTCCTCCAGCCCGACGTGTTGCTTATATAGGGTCAGCTGGCCAATCTAGAAGGTTCTGGATTAGATGAAATATCCCGTAAGTTCGAGAACTAAGATAGAGCGAAAAGAGACGACACAGTGATGTTTTTCCAGCCAACCCTCGTTACCGCTATAAGACAAATGACTGGGCGTGGCGAACGCCTACCGTCTCCTGCTGCCGCCGGTCGGTTCTATAGGGAGTTCCGACGTTCGGGTGACATTATTAATTAGGGCCCCGGCTCCCGTCTGCTCGCTGTGCGGTGCTGATCTGACGGTCCGTCACTTGCTTTTAGATTGTTTTAGCTTGGCAGGTCTCCGCAGGTCTCTCCAGCTGCCGGCCAGCTTGGCGGAGATGCTCGCGGATGACGAGACTGCGGTGGGCAAAGTTTTAGCTTTTGTTTTAGCTGTAGGTGTTCGAATTTAGGCCCAAATACTTTGGGCATTTTAGCCATTTTAACCTTTTGCTGGTTTTATGGATTTAAGTTCTATTTTAGTCTTTGCCTCGTCATTATGCCGGTGCATTTATCTTGGCGTTTAGTATTTTAGTGTTTTAAAATTTTATGTAGTTTTTTTTAACACACTTGTCTTTTTGAAGGGCGTTGATGACCCCGTAGTTGAACACCCTTAAACCATAATCATCATCATCATCATCATCATCACACTGAAAAGTAGGGTTCAAGTTCTACCTGAGATAAACGTGATAGAATACAACTTACTATATTACAGTGATAAATACAGATATTGGGCAACTAGTTCATTTTTACTGGTAACCTTTGTAATCTTTATTGGGCAACTAGTTATGCCACTCTCCATTACTTTAGTATCCGTTTTATCAGAGTAACCTTTACAAATTAACCGCTGTGTCAGAGCCAGCCATGGATATGCATGAGCTCAGAGAAAAATATTTCAACAACTTTTATAATTTACCCCATTCAAAGTGACAGCTTCGTCGAGTGGTAATGTTGGAACAGCTTTTAGTCTAATTAGAAGAGAAGTTTAATTCATCTCGAGAAAATATTAAGGTATTAGGATAAGGTATTAAGAAGTAGTATCCGAATGTGAAGAAAAGAAAACACAGACTTTTGCTTAAACAGGATTTGGCACAAAATCGGTCACAAAATCTTGCAATTCCCTGGGTAAGATAGTATTCCATACCCCGCGTTTCGTGTTAATCAACATCCTAGTTCGAGGGTTACCGACAAAGCGGGATGGCTCAGGCGGTTTCGTGCAAAACCGTCTTCGATTCCCGTGGCCGAACTACCTGACCCATGGATATTGTCACCCAATTATCGGAAGGCACAACCAGCTGACAGGTAGTGGGAGACGGGAACCGTTGGGGCTACGCCTACCCATTTATCTGTGTGGTACTCACTGAGGGGATGGTTCGAAAAGCATCACGAGCCCCTGTACCGTCTCTTTCCCCTCGCCCTGACGTCTGGAACAATCGGGATGATTGTTACGAGGCGCGAAGCTTCGAGATGCAGCGATCTGCCTATATAAGCGACGCATTGGACGACGCAGTCAGTTCACAGTTCTGAGTTTTTAGTCAGCTCTAGAGAGAGTTGCATGGCAAGGTGCCGAGTAGCGAGTGTTACGTAATTGTGAGTGTTACGTAACTGTGTGTGATACGTGTACCAACTGTAATTCGGTGGAAATAAAGAACATTTTAGATGGTGCAACCGGACTTTTATATTCACGAATCCACAAAGTCACAATATTTTTCCGTGTCGCAAGGCGAATGCTTCATTTCACCTCCATTGGTGCGAGCTCTGCACACCCCTAGCACTCGTGGTACCTCTGACGTTACTAGAGGAACCTCGGGCCGAACATTCGAGCCCCTTCCTGAATGGGAGTTGTTCGGATTGGGTTGGACTTGAGGGGGCAGTGTTTTTTTTTTTTTTTTTGTAATTTACGTCCTCAAACGTTAAGTCATATCGGAAGATAAATTGAATGGGTGAAATGATGCTCAAATGAGTCCAGGGTCCATAGGGCTTAGAATTACCCGACATTCGTCTTTCAGGATAAGGGAAACCCCGGTAAAACCTTATCCAGGTAACTCACCCAGACCGAGATTCGAACTCGGGACTTCTTGAACGTAAGGCAGACATGCTGCCATCACGCTACCGAGGCGGGCGGGGCAGTGGTTCCCAATACTCATGAGAGATCGCGTAGTCTCGGACGGAGTTGAGGGAAGTCATTTTCCTGGGTACTAGCTAGGATACCTAGTAGAAGGTATGCTAGATCACCAGGCGGCCCCACCGAGGTCTAATCGGTAGCCTTGCCCTTTGGGGCTGACGCACGTAAGTGGCGTATCCACTTTCAACCCGCCTTGAGTCCATAGGACAAGATGGGGGAGGGCCTTCTTAGTCTCTAGGTCTTGCCCTATGGTAAGCCCCACGGAGGCGATGGCGCCCTTTCTGGACAGATCAATAACTTCCTGGTCATCAGAGGGGAGGTCAGTCTTCACTTTGTGTGGATTGCTCTGATAGATGCCCTCGAGATTATATATCTGATAGTCTCATCCAGGGTGGAAATATTGACGGCAGTCTCTGTGGTGCATGGAGGAATGATATGCTATGAGGAAACCACTTTCCCCTCCGACGGGATATATTTCGATCACCAGCCGACCTAGTGGGCTGATTCAGAAACACGGCAGGCGGGATGTTGGATGTGCAAGTCTGCCTGGAGTATCCAGCTGTGGTGTGGCGGCCTCCGGTTTCCAAACCGGCATGTTACTGTTTCGGGGCCATGGCGGCTGGGATGAACATTGTCCTTCTAAACCTACTGCAGGGTAGGGTTTTTTTTTTTTTTTTTTTTTTTTTGGTCCTCCAATGTTAAGTCATATCGGACGGTGAATGAAATGTGGGTGAAATGATGCTAGAATGTGTCCAGGGTCCATGGAGCTTAGGGCTACCCGACATTCGTCTGTAAGGATAAGGGAAACCTCGGAAAAAAACTTATCCGGGTGATTCGCCCTGACCGAGATTCGAACTTGGGACCTCTTGAACGTGAGGCAGACACGCTACCATCTACGTTACCGAGGCGGGCGACTGCTGGGGAGTTTATATGTGATAAGGAGTAGGGACCTCGCCCTCTGCGCTGTAGCGATTCTCTAGGGTCAGCCGTACTGTCTCCTCTCACCTCATCGTCCCTCCAAAGGGTGCCCCACTTGGGGTGTAGGTACAAAATGTAAGTCTGGCAGAAGTGCCAAATCTCCTCTGAAGTCATAGACATTGTCTGCAGTGATTCAAGGGGGTCAAGATTTTTTATTACTTGTAGTATCTCCTGAAGGCATCTTCAGGAGAACGTTATCTGCATCGTACTTTTTGTACTAGAAAAGAGGCGGAATTACGCTTTCTGCCTGTTGCTAGAAGCGGTGGAAGCAGTTCTGAAGTAATGGTGAACCATGTTTTTACCATGGCTGCTACAATTTCTAAATATATGTAGTTTAACAGTATCTACAACATGTAGTGCACTAAGCAACAAAACTAAACTGGAAAATTATGCATTAGAATAAATACAAGTCTGTTTTTTTTCTGAGGACAGTTAACATTTTATTTGATAGTAATTACCTGCATTAATAAGAATTTCTTGCAATCTGACTTCTTTTTAAAGTTTTATGTGGGCAAATAAACTTCGTAAAATCACTGGGCAACAATGAAAATGTTTCGGGCTTAAAATTAGTGAATTTACATGTATTTCCAACGGCTGAATTAAAAAATCACTATAAAAATGATAGATTAGCTCTTGTTTTGAAGATAAAGTGACATTTCATATTTTAGAGTGAATATTTTAAATTTGGGGGAATTTTTGGGGGAGTTGACACACCTGTCAAATAACAAAATACAATAAGAGTGAAATTTTAGAAATTAAGTGAAGCAAAAGCTAAGGAAACATTTTTGTCGGACCACAAATAAGAGAACTTGTAAAGGATCCTGCATTTGATCAAATTTTGGAGGGGAAAGAAAAGAAAGCTTGGGAAGCCTTCAAGGGTGTTGTTCGTTGAATTTAGGCAACAAAATAGATGACAACTACAAGCATTTGGTGACAGTGCTCCTGCAAAAATACCGTAACCTTGGATGCAACATGTCCATAAGACTCCACCAGGACATTTCTGTTATGGAACAAAGATATCACGGCCGTTGGAATGAAGTAATGCTTGAGGATTACTGATGGTCTATGTATAGGGTTTCTGCGGAATTCCATCAGAAGAATCAAGATAAAAGACGACGAAGTCAATAGGCCACCACTTGATTCTCTTCAGACACGAGTATCTGCGAAGTATTTTTCCAGCAATTTAGAACTCTAAGCATGTAATTACCAGTTTAAAAAATCAAATGCGCTTTCATTGTTGTTAGCATGTATGTAATTAAAATGTATCCTTTTCTCTCAATCCATTAATATATAATACTTCCATCTTGTGTATATCATAGAAACTGGAGCTAATAAAAATTTTTCATTGTCTTATTTGTTTTTCTCAACCCAAAATTAGTAGGAAAAGCCTCATGAAGTGCTCAAATCATTCATTTTCTTGTCCAGTGTATTTAGTAAGGTTACATAAAGTATTCCCCCCAGTTATGATGGTTCTCTAAACATAAAGTAATTAGGGACCTGCACAAATTTCATTTTCCTTTCTATATAGTTTAACGTCGCCTATTCATCCCTGGTTAGCAGTGAAAACGAAGTGAATGAATAGCCTTGGCTCTTAAGAAATTTGTTATTTTTAGGTCCTTTTTCGGTATTAGGAAACAGTGAAAGGGAAAATCCCATTCAAGAAACTCTACCCGAAACAGTTACTGCGGACTGAAGGCAGACATGGCATCACGGCTGTTAAGGAAGTTGTTAGTCTACTATACTCACAGACTACTTGGACGATATGCGGGCAGAGCTATCCATCAGCTGTCTCTCTTAAAAGTATTTATAGAAATAATTTGAAGACTTATGTGAGGATGTAGGTATGGTAAAGCAATGCTTCTGTAATAAAATAAGTATTCCAATGCCAGAAATATAAGCGCATTTTAGGTGCCACGGTTACCATAGTTACCGTTGTGGAAAACAATCTCTTATACAAGTGAGTAGCTGCTGCTTTATGAATTCTTTTCTGTTCCTGCACACTTTATAAATTGATCTACTGCTCCTTTCTTGGGAAAATATTTATAAAACCGTAATTTGTGCTGGAGAACAAAAGGGAATATGAATTGGTGTGCTCTTATGGAAAGAAATTTCAATGATTCATTACGTGATTTTTTTAATCTTAGAGAAGTGTGGCAGTAAACACCATTGTATTCAGTATTTTCTACCACTGAGGCAGATGGAGTTTGTAATCACCCGTGTTAGTTACTTCAAACTTTTTGAAGAAGTGATTACTGGTTTGAAGGAAAAGAGATATTAATTTTTATCTTAAAATGGAAAATCATAAAGTTCCTTAACTCCTCATCGACTTCAAAAGGGTTGAGCTATGAGTACTGAATATCTCCAAAATATCTAATGAAGTGATAAATATTTAATGATTATGGAAAGTACAAACCCTCATTTATGATGAATTTTAACAGGTTTCCCTTCATTAATTCAGATAGTTAAGAATTGTCGCTTACACGCGGTCATTCTTGAGACAGTGTGTACAAACCCTTCGAACGCCATTTCAATCCTATAAGTGCTGGTCATTAACCAATATTAATTGTTAGTCTTTGAAGATATTCATAATATCTGCAAATATATGCTACTCCCTTCCAAGTCCCATATTCCCCAAGAAAAGACTATGATGTGTGTTAAATGGTAGCCTGTTGTGGTCTTTTTATTTTTGGAGGAGATTCGGCACTGCGTCCAGTCTTGGATAATTGTACTTTATGCCCCCAAGTGGGGCATCCCCGGGAGGAAGGTGGAGGCGAGAGAAGACAGAAGGTAGCCGTCCCAAGGAGCCACTAGAATGCATATGGTAGAATCCCTACATTTTACTTAGATGGAAACCTCCCCTGGCAAGCTAGGGAAATGGACATTCCACCGTACTGTGTTCCGGAAACAGTTAAGTGCAGAGGAATCTGCTCCCATTAGTCCTGGATACGCAGAACCAGGACCCGGGCCTCCTTCTACCCGGGAGCGATGGATACTCCGGGTCTCTTTCCATAGGGCAATACCTGGTTTCCTAAAAGCCCCATCCTCCGCTGAACACAACGTCAAGACGGGATGGTGTTCCGGAGACAAATAAATAAATAAATAAATTCTACATTCTTATGTTCCGATTACTTGAATCTATATCGGAACCTAAATTAACATTCTAACATTTTGTTTTTATCTTTACATTTAATTTAACTTTGTTTATAATTTTGTAGACAAATTATATCTAATTAACTGCTTAACTTTGCAGTTGCCTAACCTATCAGTCATCATTGCTTCTTGATGACTGAACCTAACCTAAGTGTAGATTGAACATTTATGCGTTTGTTTATGTTTTAATATACTGCTGTCAAGTCTTGAATTTATACTCTTCTATAAGGAGTTCCTTCTATTTATGTTTCCTATCCTGTGATATTTTGTAGCCCGATGCTTTCCTCAAGTTCCTCATCTATGTTATCTAAATCTGCCAATGTTTGCTCAAATATAGGACTTAGGTCTCTTCGCTGCTCCTGTCTTTCGATTAGCCTTCTGGATCTTCTTACTGGTACCAATGTGGCAGTTCTCTCAGGTTCCCTATATCTGCGATCCCTAGATAGGGTGTACTCTTTCCATGCCTTTGATGATATATAGTTCGTTAGTTCATCAAGTTTCTTAAAATCCACCTCGTTTCTTACAATTGTCCAAGTGTTTTTGCCTTGAAGCTCCAGTCTTAACTCGCCGACTTCATTGTCATGTATTCCACACGCAAAAGTTTGATGTTCTGGTGTATCATCTATTTCACATATAGTGCACAGCCTTGTTTCTCTTCTTCCTATTCTATGTAAATAGGTGGCATATGGTCCATGACCGGTTATAAATTGTATAATTCCTTTGGACGGGTTGAAATGCTTCATTTTCAATCTTTCATTTATATCTGGTAGTATTTCATGTACTCTACGGCCCTCTTCTATATTATCCCATTCGTGCTGCCAGTCCTTAAAAAGTTTCCTTCTTATCTGCCATCTAGTTTCACACTCCTCTCCTATTATTTCAGCTACTTTCTCTCTGTCCTTCTTCTTACGCCAATAGTCTGCTCCTCTAAATCTTATTAATAGATCCATTGGCCATATTCCAAGTATTACAAGTAGCGCCATGGTGGGGGTAGTCTTTGTAGCTCCTGCATATCTTAATAATATTTGTCGTTGAGTTCTCCTAATTAATATTACATTCCTTTTATTTCTTAATCTCTGCGCCCATGTACTGCTGCCATATGACATTATTCCTACTGCTATACTGGTGTGGTATATTTTAATCACATCATGTGAGATATTGATGGTTCTTTGTACTATTGAAGTTAGCTTACCCATAACACCTAGTGTTTTTTGTCTTATATACTCTATGTGTTTCTGAAAGGTTAAATTTTCGTCTATCATTATTCCCAGATATTTATAGTAGTTTTTTCTTGAGATCACTGCCTCGTTTATTTTAATTGTTGGGTTTCTTTTTAGCTTACCTTTTGTAATTACATAGGCACATTTTGAAGGTGCTATTTTTAGCTTAACTTCAAGACACCAGTTATGCAATGTGCCTGTTACTATCTTTGCCTTTTCCTCCAACTCTTTTCTATTATTGCCATCTATAATGATCATTAAGTCATCTGCATAGGCTATTGTTTCTGATGTGGAATTAAGATTATTAAGTTGTTCTAACATGGGTTCGGTTAATATGTCCCAAAATACAGGTCCCAATATGGAGCCCTGCGGGCATCCTTTTGTTATATCTCTGATAATTTTTCTATTTTGTCCTATAAGCGTAACTGTTCTGTCAGTACAGTAATCTTTTAATATGTTGTAAAGGCATCTAGGATAATCTTGGTTTCTCATTATTCTGAAGAGTTCCGGCCACCATAAATTGTCGAAGGCGCCGGAAATATCAAAAAATATGTTTATCACATATTTATTTGGATTTTTCTTTACGTTATCAATAGATTTATTGATCGCATCTTCAGTTGATTTGTATTTCCGGAACCCATATTGCAGCTCCGTCATACCTTTCATGATTCTGTACTCGTTTATCCTTTTGTATAAAAGTTTTTCTTGTAATTTACCAAGTGTATTTAACAAACATACAGGTCTATATGACTTAGTATCTGTTGGATCTTTGTCTTTGGCTTTCTTTAATATTACAATGTTTGCATTTTTCCAGCAATAGGGAATTTTGCCTTCATAAATACATTCATTAAATAAGTTTGTTATATATGGGGCCAAGGGTTCTTCTAGTGCCATTATAACCTCTGCGGGTATACCATCTGGGCCAGGAGATTTCCCCTTTTTACCGTCTCTGATAGTAAGTCTAGTTTCTGATATATCGAATGGATAAATTAACCTTTGGCCACTATACATAGATTCATACGCTTCTCTTTTACTTCTATGTTCATCATTTTCACCTTCTACTGAGTCTGACGGCAGTAAGCTCCTCATCAGATACTTTACAGACTCTAGCCAGGTTCTTGTCATCTCTCCATTTCCCTTATTAAGTGTCGATATTACTTCGGGTACTCTTACTTTCTCCATCGCTATTTTGTATGGTATACCCCATATATTATCAGATAGTTTGTCTTTTACAAACTTATTCCATGAGTTTTCTCTAGATTCCTCCATTGTTAGTCTATATTTTTCTTTTATTCTTCTATAAATATCCAGATTTCTCTCTCTTTCTTGTGCAATTATTGTTCGTTGGTAAATTCTTCTAGCTTTCCGTAGTTTGCTCCTTAGCTTTTGTAGTCTACTATTCCACACATTGTAATCCTTATTTCCTAATCTTGTCTTCAGCAATGTTTTCTTCATTACTTCTTGTATACTTTCTGTAATCTTTTTTGCTTTGATATCTATACTGTCACCCTCCATTAATACAGGTAGACTGTATTCTTCCAAAATTTTATATTTATCCAAATTCTTAATAATGTATCTAGCCGGGCCAGTATTCCATGTTAAATCATTTACTTTATTAACCTCATAATCAAATAAGATCAAATTATGATCACTTGATGTTTGTTGTTGGGTTACCTTCCAATTGGTTAATTTCTGACTTATATAACCTCTAGCTAGTGTTACATCAATATTTTCCTCAGCACCAGCCCTCCCTTGAAATGTATAAGGATTATTGCTCTGATTTAGTACATCTAGTCTATATTCTTGTATTAGATCCTCCATTTTTTCGCCATTGTCATCTGGGTTCTTACTTCCCCAGAGAATAGGTTTTGCATTTGCATCTAATGTCACAATGATGGGATCTGTGATATACTGATCTATTATTTCTCTAGTCTTGTTTATATGAATGTCTATATTATCCTTGTATTGATAATATTGGTTTATCAAGATGTTAGATTTGCCTCTATATATCATTTCAATACAACAAAGACATTCATCGTTATATTGAGCAATTTTAACAATTTGTATTTCCTTATTGAGAACTATGATTGCTGCCTGAGGGTTTAGTCCAGCTATTATTACTCTACTTGTGACTGGCATATGTATGATTTTCCCTCGTAGAGTGTAAGGTTCTTGAACACAAAGTAAGTCAAGTTTATTTTCCTCTGCTAACTTCCTTAACTCTAGCATTACTAATTTGCTTCGCATTGCATTTATTTGTCCAAATCTTAAAACTGACATTTCCATATTTATATTATTTCTTGTTTGGTATCTAGTGTTAGAGTTATTATCCATAGTTTGTTCTGGATATTATTCTATCTCTCAACATTGAATATGTAGGACACTGCCTTTTCTCTTCCTTGTTTTCCGTACAAACTTTTTTCCTCAATGTACATGGTATACATCTTCTCTGTTGATCTTTTTTCTCACAATCTTTTCTATCGTGTCCCTCTTCACCACAATGTGCACACTTACTGTGTTCAGTTTTGCAGAACTTGGCCACATGTCCAAGGTCTTGACACTTTAAGCATCTTGGAACTGTAATAAAGTCTTTCACACTTAATGATTGAAAGCCTATGTAGAGTCTTCCTCTCATAACCATCTGTCTTCTTAACATGGGATCAACTTCCATTACATGGTGCACCGTTGCCTTGTTTCTAGGTCCTGTTTTAAATCTTAGTTCAACCTTTTTGTCGAATTCCTCCCATGTCATCTCATCAAAATTTTGCAAATACATATCTCTTTTTATATCCTCTTCTTTTTGTCCTGCTAAGACATCATATATTATAACTAGAGGATTTCTTCTTCTAGGCTCTTCCATTTTTAAGTCCTTCTCTTTCAAGTTTTTGCTATTAATTATTTTTTGTATGTCCTCCTTCGTTTCTGTCTCTAGTATTAAAGATCTATCTGTCGCTTTTATATAGCTGATTCTTATTTTTTCATCTGTAGGCTTTAAATTCTTACTTACAATCTCCTGTACTTCTTTTGTTGTTTTCCCTTTCGATGATGTGATAAACAATGTGTATCTTTGTCTTTTGGCTGTCTTGTCTATTCTATCAATACTTTCAGGTATTTTAGGTTTTGACAAGGCCTCTGAATAGCTCGCAGATATTGGATGTACTTGAGCTAGTTCTTTGCGAACTGACAGTTCTGTTTTTAATTTTATATTCTCTTCTTTTAGTCTATCAAATCTCTCTATTATTTTTGTCAAATTATTGAACAAGGCCTTCTTTCCATTTACTGACATCTTGTCAGCGCCTATTACTGAGTTCATTTCTTGTATTATTTGGGTTATATCATGCTCACTTGGATATCTAAAGATTGTATCATCAATAGGTATCTCCATTTGTTTGTTTGTCTTATCCTGAGTAAGCATCTCCTTCGAAGTCGAAGCAGTATCCGGAGATCTTGCCAATGACTTTCTAGGAGTAAATATATCCTTTTCGCTACCATCTTGTAGCTTGGTTGCTTTCTCTCTATCCATATTCAGCTCCTCTTCGCCTATAGAGAATTAAACACACTCTATAGCCCAGGGTCGGGGGGCGTGGACCCGGGAGCAAGTCTTGACAGCCCCTACAGCCGCGTACACACGCAAGTCGCTGTAGGTATAACCACTTCTCTTTATCCTTTGGCAGGGGGCGGAGACAGTTCAAGCAGTCGATTCGAGACCGGCAACCGACCTACCGGAGGACGAAGTGCATCACTCAGAGCATATCATCCTGACATGCACCGCCGAGACTCCTGCCGGCAGTTCTACACTTTAAGAGACCACCAGATAAGAGCTGATATGAAATGATAATGGAGATGAAATCGAGAGATAGGAAATTCGGGGAAACCTCTAAAAAAAACCGGGCCTCCCTAATGCAGCCCGCCTGAGCCATCCCGCTCGGTTTGTCCTGCTCTTTCCTTTGTTCTTCCTGCACCATATTGGGAGATTTCAAGCTGTCACTTTTCTTTAGAATGTTCTTGGTGGCTCATCTCACTATTACAGCTGAGTTAAATCATCTTCTACGTGGCACTGTCACAAAAATAAACATTGTGGTTCACTTGTTTGGGATGAATGTGCATTTATTTGGAAATTTTACTTTAAAGCTGAACGTGTTTGATCTTCTTGCAGGGGATTTGTTGAAAGGCTACTGAAACCTGTACCACCAGCAAGAAAAACTAAACATCCTTCTGATTCTGTGTTACATAAAAACATTCCAGAAAAATATCTGTTTTAACAGAAAATAAAGTGTGCAAAATTGATGCTACCCTAGAGCTATCGCCTCGAAAGTTAGTCTTTTTATATAAAAACTAACAAAAATCAGAAATTGCCTGTACATTAACGCCAAAGATTCTGCTCCCATTAGTCCTGCACCCGTAGGAGAAGGACCCGGGCCTCCTTGGTCCAGGGAGTTACTGAGCTGTACCTAAAGGTCGCCCGGCGCTTCCGTGGAGCTTTCCGTAGGGCAAGACCTTAAGCTTTACCAAGCCCCCCCAACTGATCCTGTGGACTCAAGACGGGATATAAGTGGATACGCCACTTACGCGCACCAACACCAAAATAGGCAGGCTACCGAACAACCTCGGTAGGGCCGCCTGGTGATCTAGTACACCTACTACTAGCTATGGTGGCTAGTACGCGGGAATATTAATGGCTTCCCTCAACGCCGTCCGGAGACGTACCCGATCTCCTACGGGTATCGGGAACCACTGCCCCTCGAGTCCAATCCAATCCGAACAACTCCCTATCAGGGATGGGCTCGGCAGTTCACCCCGAGGTTTCTGTAGTAACGTCAGAGGTGCCACGAGTGCTAAGTGTCCGCAGCGCCCGTACCACATGCCTGTACAACAGTTAAATGCAGAGGTTCTACTCCCATTAGTCCTGGACCCGTAGGACCAAGGACCCGGGTTTCCTTCTACTCAGGAGCGATGGATACTCTGGGGCTCTTTCCATAGGGCAACGCCTGGAGTCTAAAAAGCCCCCCCCCCCTGCCCGCCGCTGAGCACAACGTCAAGATGGATGGAAGTGGATACGCCACTTAAGCGCGTCAACCCCGAAGGGAAGACTACCGAAAACTTCGGTTGGGCCGCCTGGTGATCTAGCACACCTTCTACTAGCTGTGCAGGCTAGTACCCGGGACTTATTAGGCAACCCTCTACCCCCTCCAGGTTGCTCAAGCCTGGCTGGGGTTACCCAATTCCCCGTGGGTGTCGAGAACACACTGCCCCCTCTAGTCCAACCCAATCCGAACAGCTCCCCAGCAGGGAGGGTCTCGAATGTTCGGCCCGAGGTTCCTCCAGTAACGTCAGAGGTACCACGAGTGCTAAGGGTCCGCAGCGCCCGCACCTCGGCAGCTGAAGGTGTCGGATCCCTTCCCCTATGGGAATGCCTGTACTAAAATTCATTTAAATTTTTATAATTAGCTCACATTACAAATTTGAGAGTGATAGATTTAAGAATAGAATCTGAGATTCGCTTTACATTGACATATAAATATTGTCAATTACGAATTAAAAGGTTAATATCAAAATTTTGTTGGTGCTATATAGTTTATATTCTGAGTATGTATTAAACAGTTTAAATAATAGGATAGACACATTTAAATCTACAAGCAGACAAGTCTTGCGTCGAAGTAAACGCACTGGAAGTTAATAGGTCCGGATTCATTGCAACCAGGACTGGTGATGGTTCAGTAAGTCCAGCAAACATTCCGGCAGGGCTAATCTGATGTCGGCTACGTCATCTCCCCGCTTCGTGGGACGATCGTCCACTTCTGGCGTGTAGAAATGAGCGCGAGGCTTGCATTCAAGTCGATCGACCGCATATTAGAAGTTTACGACGTATCCTTTTTTACAACCAGGCGATCCATAAAAACGAGAACGAGTGCTTTCGTTCAACCCAAGCACGAGATTTGTTATTTTAGGAAGGACTGAAGTTTAACTCCCTTGAACTCACAAATGGCCCCCTCTATTACGGGATTCAAGAACTTGTGTTTAATGGTGGAATCAAACTGAAAAATTCAAATTATAGCTGGGATCAGAACAACGGATGCTGCGGATTCATGAGGCTGCTCTAAACAACTGAGTAAAATATTGGTATGTCATTGAATTCCGTAGCATAGCATGCCACAATGGCTTTAAGTTGATACCAGAGATAGTGATGGGTAAATTAATACTTTAATAAGAAATTAAGAGGGGGTTAGGTTAGGACAAGGAAAATCAATAAACGCTCTTCTATTTGCAGATGATATAGTTTTAATCTTTGACAAGGAAGATAGACTACAGAAAGGAATATGTCAACTAAACCAAATTTGTAAAAAATGTGATATGACAATCTCAAAGACAAAACCAAAAGTAATGGCATTCCAGGAAAAATACCCAATAAGGACCAAAATTGTAGTAGAGGAAACTATAATAGAACAAACATCGCACTTTCAATACCTTGGCTGTGATATAATCAAGATATAAGGAATAAAATACAAACATTCCAAGCAGTTTGCGGAACAATTCAGAGAATCCTCAGGAATAAAGCAAGGAAAGAAACTCAAATAAGATTCTACAAACTGATGGCAATCCCAATACTAAACGATGGAGGTGAGGCATGGATAAAAAGGGAAAGGAGAAGAGTAAAATACAAGCTTCTGAAATGAGATTCTTATGATCAATCAAAGGATGTACAAGAGAAGATCATATTAGGAATGAAATTATTTGAAAAGAATTAGAAGTACAACTGTTATTAGAAGAAATCCAAAGATATAGAAACAAATGGGTCGAACACCTTAATCACAAGAATACCAAAACAAGCCTTCAGTTATAAACCAAGAGGACGAAGATCAATAGGACGCCCCTAAAGAGATGGCTTCAGGAAATGTGAGACCGGAACAGGCTTAAGCCTAACCCGTGAAGGAATAATAATAATAATAATAATAATAATAATAATAATAATAATAATAATAATAATAATAATAATAATAATAATAATAATAATAATAATAATAATAATAATAATAATAATAATAATAATAATAATAATAATAATAATAATAATAATAATAATAATAATAATAATAATAATAATAATAATAATAATAATAATAATAATAATAATAATAATAATAATAATAATAATAATAATAATAATAATAATAATAATAATAATAATAATAATAATAATAATAATAATAATAATAATAATAATAATAATAATAATAATAATAATAATAATAATAATAATAATAATAATAATAATAATAATAATAATAATAATAATAATAATAATAATAATAATAATAATAATAATAATAATAATAATAATAATAATAATAATAATAATAATAATAATAATAATAATAATAATAATAATAATAATAATAATAATAATAATAATAATAATAATAATAATAATAATAATAATAATAATAATAATAATAATAATAATAATAATAATAATAATAGATTAAATAGTGGTAAATAATCGCAGGAAATAATTTATATATATATATATATATATATATATATATATATATATATATATATATATATATATATATATTAGTAGCAAAATTGTTTGCCAATTAAAAGGTTAAACATATTAAAAGGATTTTAAAAGTAAATAAGCCAAGTACGGTGGTGTAATAGATCTAATTTTAAGACAACAAACCAGAAAATGAAGACAGAGAAGTTTTAAAATATTGGTCATTTCTACTTTTCTTTATCTGTTGAAGCATGAACGTTCATAAAAGCTGAGAAATGATATACAGGCTGCAGAAGTAAGACTTTAGGAACATGAGGCGGTCCAGCCCATTGTGAACCACGTGGAGCTCTCGCTTTTGCTCAACGGCTCAAACTAAGGATCGGTGAGGGAGGAGTTTAAGGAAAGGGAGATTGTAGTCGGTTCGAGGTGACATGTGGCTCCCGCATGAGAACTCTCATCTGTACTTCAGGAGTGGGTGCATCCTGACTGGTTCTTGGTTAATGATGACACCTCGGATCTGGTCGACAGAAGTTTATTGTAGTCCTTAGGCTCCTAAGCTCGCCACCGTAAAGTCGTCGTCGGTGTGGTTGCTGAGTTAGGCGTCACTGTCAATATTGCGATGTGAAGCACGGAGGCAGTAGCATGTGTAGTCGAATTGGATATATTTATCGTCCTCCCTATACATTACTCGTTGTGCTAACTCTCACTGGAGAGATTGTTAAACATTGCGTTTGGTCTCTGTGCATGGCGCGGAAGTACAGTTCTTAGGCGGCGCCGAATACACGTCCGTCTCACGTGGAACTCAGGACTGAAGTAATTTTACTAGCAAAACCTATTTTCCGCCATCACTTTGAATTACCTCCACTCTAGGTATTTCTCGGAGTTTGCAAAATCACATGAACAAATATCAATTTCCTATTGGCTCTTAACTATCTCCACTTGAGATCAGTGTTCAGAATTTCCAGTTTCGGACCTAACATCAGAGACGCTTTCTCTAACGGTCCGCGTGCAAACATTTATGCTAAGGCATGTGCTCTGAGAGTCGGTCGAAATCTTATAATCTGTTGTCAAAAGCACGCATTAGATTTTGACAAAGGGTAGGCGCACAATTTTCCTTGAGGGCAAAACAGACAATACAGTAGGGTTGTTTATTTACAGGGATTACAAAGGGAGTCTACTGACCTTCGTAGAGTGGCCTTGTCACTGTGGCAGTCTCCGGAGCATATGCTAGCATTATGGCATATGTCTTTTCTGGTACACGTCATTTACTTATATTTGTAAATCTATCATTTATTTATATTTATTCGTTTGTGTCAATGTCTTTCAGATATCAAGTTATAAGTCGTCACAGTGTTCTTAGCTGACAGTGACTGCTTCAAACTGTAAGAGGATGGATCTTTTTAGAAGTAGTTCAAATGAACAACAGGAAAAGATAGAAATAAACTTTTTGGAAGAAAAAATAATAGCATAAACTTTAGAAATGAATGGAGACAGCATATTAATAGAATGCATGAAGGAGAATCCCAAGAAGATTGCATATGACACTAAAGGACACAGACGTATGGGATTCTAAGAAAACAATGATCAAATCTATTTTACAGCAGGATCAGTCAGCTTCAACAATTCGCATCTATCTACCTACATCACCCAAATATCATATCGCATCTGATGGTCTGTTTCGGGGTAGAAGTGTCGGCGGAAGTCTCGGCGGTGCATGGTGGGATGATATGCTCTGAGGAAAACTTCCTCCTCCGGTAGTTCGGTTGCCGGTCTCTGCTGCTCTGCTGGAGCCATTTCTGGAACGCCTGCCTGGGACCTTCGGGGTTCGGCTACTGGGCTCGTTGCCGTCCCGCTGTAGGGGAGCGTTCGTTGTCCTAGCCTTTAGGGGGAAGTCTTTATCCAAGTAAACTGTAGGGCTACTGCCCTCTGTACTGTCGTGGCTCCTTGGATCGTCCACCCTCTATCTCTTCGCCTCATCCTTCCTCCCGGGAATGCCCCCACTTGGGGGCATAGGAACAATAGCTGTGACCTACGTACCGAATCCCCACCGTAATGAAATCCTAAAATCCATACTTAGAATAATGAATGCCTAAATCGTCTCATCTGCTCTGGCTCGAGGTAATATGTTTATATTTTATAAAAAAAATATGGTACTAAAAGTATTTGCTTTACAATAAAGTAATATGGATTCTAAATTTTAAGAAAACCTATCTATTCCCTACTTAACTCATTTAATCTACCAATCAAACACGTTTGTTAAGGCACGGCCAACTTCAATCATGGTTTGTCACTTTTTATTTTCCAGTACCTTTTGTACTTCACATAACGTAACCTCTGTTCATTTGTTTCAAAATAGTTGTACTGCCTTCAAAGGAACATTAAATAGAATGGCTATAACGTTTTTTTTTTAAATAATAAACTTGCTGTGAGAAATAAATAATTAAATTTTGAAAAGGAACTAATTTTGGAGAAAGCAAAAGCTAATATATTTCTGTAATGAATTGTCTATTATACTTATGAGTAAAAAAGTATTATATAAAGAATATTTTTGAATTGATTTACTGCATAACATACTTTTATGTGAATACTTACAAAAATGCGTCACATTAAGGGGCTTTATTTAAACAAATTAGTTCCAAATTAACACTTAAATAACAATTGAAGCTTGAATGTTGAATATGGGAGAATTTTTACGTTTTATTTCTCTAGTAACACTGGGAAAAAAATAAATAATTTCTGAATGTTTCTAGCACTTCATGAGGCAATTGCTACTACTTTTGGGTTGAGAAAAAGCAATATGACACTGAAAATTTTTTCTTAGCTCTAGTTTCTATGATATACACAAGGTGGAATTATTACATATTGATGGATTGAGAGTAAAGGACACATTTTAATTACATAAACGTTAACAACAGTGAAAGTGCATTTGATTTTTACACCGGTAATTGCATGCTAAGAGTTCTAAACTGCTGGAAAAATACTTTGCAGATAGTCGTGTCTGAAGAGCATCATATGGTGACCTATTGACTTCGTCGTGCTTTAGCTTGCCTCTTGTGATGGAGTTCCGCAGAATCCCTATACAAAGACCATCAGTAATCCGCAAGCCTTCCTTCCTTCCAACGGCCCTGATATCTTTATTTCATAACAGAAATGTCCTGATGGAATCTCTCTCCATGTTCATCACTAACAGCTTCACAACTAATGTAGCATGGTAGCAAGTTTGCCTCACGTTCAAGAGGTCCCGAGTTCGAATCTCGGTCAGGGTGAGTTACCTGGATAAGGCTTTTTCCCGGGTTTTCCCTTATCCTGAAAGACGAATGTCGGGTAGCTCTAAGCTCCTTGGACCCTGGACACATTTGAGCATCATTTCACTCATTTCATTCACCGTCCGATATGACTTAACGTTGGAGGACGTAAAATTACAAATGAAAAAGAAAGGAAAAGAAAGCTCCACAACTAGGAGGGAAAGGTCTAGGTGGGAGCGAAGAAAATGGATCTTAAGGGACATGTTGCATCCAAGGTTGTGGTTTCTTCGCAGGAGCACTGTTACCAAATGCTTGTAGTTGCCATCTCTTTTGTTGCGTACAGATCCATGAACAAACACCCTTGAAGTCTTCCCAAGCTTCCTTTTCTTTCCGTTCCAAAATTGGTCAAATGCAGGATCCTTTGCAAGTTCTCTTGTTTGTGGTCTGACAAAAATGCCTTCCTTAACTTTTGCATCACTTAGTTTCCAAAATTTCCCTCCGATTGTGTTTTGTTATATGACAGGTGTGCCAATTCCCCCCAAAATTCCCCTAAATTTAAAATCTTAACTGTAAAAAACGAAATGTCACTTTATCTTCAAAACAAGAGCTAATCTATCATTGTCATGGTGATTTTGTAATTCATCAGATGAAAATACATGTAAATTAACGATTTTTAAGCCGGAAACGTTTTCATTGTTGCCCAGTGTAATTGGTGTATATTTTGAACGTAAATCTTGCACCCCAGGAATTTAAGTTTTCACCGTGCTTTGAGGAATGCGCAGCTTAAAATTGTAAAAGCTCTAGAAAACTACCACTTGAGCTTCTGTTTTATAAAATAAAAAGACACGTTGTACCCATAGCTTCAAGCTGATTTTTCTGATAATTCAAGAAATTCGTTAAAATTTCCATATATGGAGATGTAATGTAAACATGGCCCTCTGAAATTAGTGAAAAGGTTAAACCAAGATGGCTTAATTTGTGAGGCAACAGATTGCCTAGGTTTGTTATGATTCCAAGTTATATAACTTTCCAGAAATTCAACCTTTGACGTCAAGCCAATCAAATTCAAGTTTTGGTCCCTTAGTAACAAGACTTTGTAGAATGAACTACTCCGAGTTCAGTAAAAATTTTAAATTGATTTCATCTTCACTTGTGAAAGGTCTCAGTCCTTCTTGTTCTTTCGAGGTAGTCAGACGTGTCACAGTTATCGTCTCGGACATAGACGCACTTTTAAATTGCAAGAGGACTGCTAGGTTCCTGCAAGTTACAGAAGTAATTTTATCTACTGATTAGCGATCAGTGAAAGGACCCGTCGAGTACGCGTCGCAAAAGAAAATACGTAAATGATAAGTGGCACGCTGTTGCGTTCACTAGGCCTGTAAAATCAGAAAAGATGTTTGTAAATCATATCTTAAAACATCGGCTGTCTAATAATTCAGTGAGAAAATAAGTTCTCCAAAAGTGAAGCAGGGTTTTATATCAATTTTGTTGCCACCATCCCCCATTCTGTTGCTGGTGCCGTACCACTGCCCTAGATTACAGAGTGCATCGCTCATCGAAGGAGCTGCCGGCGAATTGTCAAGTGTGCATCATCGCAGTGACAAGGAAGCTGGAGAGATCATCGATTCTGCATCCTGAGGAAGAACAACATGTGTTTGCGTCGCGTGGCTTGAAGTTACATCTCGCCACACACAACAAACTTTTAAAGAAAAACTTATTACAACATTCATCGCCAATGTTTGAGGTTAGGTTTGACAAAGTCAATATATTGTGATGTGTTAATACACTTTTTTCCATTTTAGGGGTTGCATCTCTTTTTATTATGTAATCGGGATTACTTAAACTATTTATACTGGTTCCCATACCGATTCCATACACCAAAAGTATTGCTTCTTCCCATTTTGAAAACAGCAATAGTAATTCAAAACATACTAAACAAAGCATGGAGGAAATAACATCAGATGCACAGATTAATATTAATATAAAGACAAGGACTTCCTTTCCTAATAAGGATGTGCTCTAAATTATAGCTTCAATAAGGTTACAGCCAAGGAGAGAACACAGTCGCAAATGGCTTATAGGAGGCGTATAACATTGTGCTGCCTTTTCAAAATGGGTCTACTTAGGGCTTTTAAAGCTATGGGACAGGATAATAAGTATTGTTATTCGCTTCTACAAACATCAGGTAAGATTATTTTAGCAACAACTCATTTTTTTAAAATTCCATCCCAGAATGGCATTCTGGCTCCTTTTAAAATAAAAACTACAGGGGCGTCCGGAAAGTAAGATTTGTTTCCATTTAGCTCCGCTGCAGCGCTGCGATCGCAGTTCCGCACATGCGCGATAGACGCTCTGTATCAAGGAGAAGAAACGCGTGCCATTGTAAGATCGCTGTCAGCCACATACGCTTTGTTGTGCTTGTTTACAATGTCGGTGTTGATTGAAAATCCCACCGTTTGTGAAATCAGATCTGTGATTCGTTTTCTGAATGCTAGGAAAGTGAAACCAATTGAAAATTATCGGTAAATTTGCGATGTCAAAAGGTGTTGTGCTCCTTCACGACAGCGCACGACCGTACACTGCAAATGCGACGAAAAGCATCCTACAGGGATTTGGCTGGGATGTCTTTGACCACCCCTTCCCCGTATAGCCCTAACCTCGCTCCTAGCGACTTTCATGTGTTTTTGCATCTCAAATCCTTCCTTGGCGATCAACACTTCAACAATGACGAAGAGCTGAAAGAAAATGTGGTTGAAGACACAGGCGGCAAACTTCTATGAAGAAGGTATACAGAAACTTGTGCCTCGCTATGACAAATGCCTGCAAAATTTCGGCAGTTATGTGGAAAAGTAGTTTAAGAGTTGCAGAATTTTGTGCAATCAATATTTTTTCTGTATCTGTACACAATTTAATGTTATTAAGAAACAGATCTTACTTTCTGGACGTACCTCGTGATTGAGTTCGAGCAATGTGTGCTCAAATTTTGAAAGCATAGAAATAAACATTTCAAGATTAAGAAATTTTACGTCAGAACTCCATTATTTTCTATCTCAATTAGTTCAATATTCAGTACTTAATTCTAAAGAGAAGTAACTGGGGTGGGTCTTGGGCACCTAAAATGAATGACGTGTTGAAGCAGATAGGTATGGGTCATTCTTGGATAAATGCAGAGTATGGGTATAGAGGCTTCTGAAAAGAAGTTAAGCTAAGATTAGAAGATATTGACAGACAAGACATTTTCGCCAATATAAGTGACAAAAGCTCACTGAGATTATATAGAGAAATAAAAACAACCTGGGGGAGGGAAGGATATATAGATATATGTCGTAAGTTAGGGCGAGAAGGTTTTGCTTGGGCGAGAACAGGAGTGAGAAACTTGAAAGGTATAGGTCAAGAGAGGGAGCTAGATAAATGTCCATTGTGTGGAGAAGAGAATGCAGATTCCCATTGTATATTATATTGTAGTCAAACAAAGATATGGAGAGAGCAGGCTTGGCTACGTAAATGAGACAATTTGGGGGGGGGGGGGGTTGAGTAGTAATTAGAAAAATTTTGTCAGTAAAAGGGGAAAGGAACAGGAGAAATATAGGAAATTATTTAAGGAAAGTTAAAGAGAGATGGCTAAGAACAATTAAGAGAATAATGTAGAGTGGGGGAGGTGAGATGGCAGAATATGTAAAATGGAGTAGAGGGCCTCCAATACACAAAAACATAGGTTTAGGTGTATGAGGACCGAATTACTATTCAATGGTGGGCAACATGATAGGGTTTTCAGGATTTAGGAATATATGGCGTTTTCCGGCATGGATTTTATTATTGTAATCTTGATTTTGTATTTCTATTTGTTGATGTAAGAGGAAAGATGAGAAATAAATAAATTACTACTAAAATAAATTACCTAATACTGTAAACTTTCAGGTAACTGAGTTCAGGCATAAAGATATTAAACACAAAATTATTTATGTACTTTGCTATCTTGGTATTTTCATTAATATAAGCTAGAGTTTAAAATACAAATATTCCTTTTGGACCAGGATATATTTCAAACGTTACAAGAGAGTAGAAATGTAAATTTCAGTTAAAGCATCTATCAAAAGGATATATGTAGTCTTTTGACTACCATGATTATAAAATAAGCCAAAGAAACTAGAATGTAAAACAAACGAAGACTGAAGACTATATAGCTACTTTTACGAGATCACTGAGCGGAAGAAAATACAGACTGGAGGAAAACAAATGGGAAAAACGAAAACGGAAAGACAATGCCTTAGCAACGACAGAAACGTACATAAAAGCGATAGAAAGGACGTATTCCTAATGCACTCTCCACGTCGCCAGAATTATATAGCCAGAGCATTGGAACTTATGTCGACCTAGTGTAAAGCAAGTATCATTATTTAGGGTCCAGAAGAAATTTGCTGATCTGAATTACTACATGTTTCCTGAATATTAGGCCCTCTGCGCTACAGAATCAATACTCCACTTATATATTTAAAATATATAACTAATAGATCGTTGCTATAGTCATGAAATTCATGACTGGTAAACCTTAAGAAACGAACTAAGTAGAGTTTTCTGAAAATTTTCCGACCGCAACATGAAGATGGCAGGTATCGTAAATAAAAGATAGTGTTGACAGTTACTCACCTAAGTTTTAGCCATTTTTGAAGCTCAGTTGTTATGTAACAGTCGTTTCAGTGAGTGATGCGAGTGTTTTTATGAAAATGGACAAAATCGAGTATCGAGCTGTCATTAAATATTTGTCTTTGAAAGGCAATACGCCTACGCAAATCCAATATGAGTTGGATTCTGTGTATGGGGATACTCCACCGTCATTTACAACAGTGAAAATTTGGGCAGCTGAATTTAAACGTGGCAGTAAGAGCTTGGGAGACGACGAACTTTCTGGACATACAACATCTGCAACTACCGACGAAAACATCGCCAAAGTTCGCCAAATGCTGCTAGACGACCGCCGAATTAAACTGAGAGAGATAGCAGAGGCTATGAACGTGTCCAAAGAACGTGTTTGTCACATATTAAATTAACATTAACACATGAGAAAGCTGTCCGCGCTTTGGGTGCAGCATTTGCTCACGTTAGACCAAAAACAGGTTCGAATTAAAATTTCCAACGCCCTGTTGGCGTAGTTTAGGCGCAATAAATCCGAGTTTTGGCACCGGTTAATTACTGTAGATGAAAGTGGATACACCATTATACGCCTGAAACAAAAATACAGTTCAAACAGTGGACTGCAAAGGAGAAACCGGCTCCAAAACGAGCAGATCTGTTTCTTTCCGCTCCGAAAGTGATAGTGACTGTTTTTGGGATATTCATGGAGTTATTTTATCGATTATCGTCAAAAAGAAGAAACCATTACAGGAGCATACTAAGCATCATTACTTGACAAGCTGACGGTAGAACTTGCGGAAAAACGGCCACATTTGCAGAAAAAGCAAATCCTGTTTCACCAATACAACGCATCATCTCACACCTCAGCGGTTGCAATTGCGAAAATCGACGAATTCCGGTTTGAACTGGTTGAACATCCGCCTTTCTCACGAGACATAACCCCAATCGACTTCCTTTTGTTCCCCTCATCTGAAAATTGCGCTCGGAGGACAGATATTTTCGTCAAATGAAGGGGCAATCTCTTTCGTGAGCAATTGTTTTGCAGAGAAAAACGCCGAGTACTATTTGGACGGGTTACAGAGATGGGAGCATCGCTGGGAGAAGTGTGTAGAGTTACAAGGAGACTATGTTGAAAAACGCCGAGTACTGTTTGGGCGGTTACAGAGATGGGAGCACCGCTGGGAGAAGTGTGTAGAGTTAATGGTGAAAAAGAAAATCTGAAAAAATGTCTTGTATCCTTATTAGGTCGGAAACTTTTCATAACACCCTCCTGTAACTGCATACAAAATGTAGATCTCGTTATCACACACAGTTCAGTGCAATACTTAGTTTGGTGAGAGATATTCCTTTGTATCTCTCTCATTTTGCAATACTTAAAGGTTTTTGAAATAGAAAGTCACACATAAATGTATCTTTTAGACATGCAAAGATAACAAAATATCAGGGACATCACATAGCAAACAGCTCTTTGTAAAGTTCACTATTACATTAAACCTAATATATTCGATTTCTATTACAGTAAAAATAACAGTAATAACAGTAATATAATTTATGATCATTTTTACGCCCATTTGAGGTAGAGGAGCAAGTATTTGTTAGAACAGTATGTTAAGAAGTGGAGAAAGCTATATGAGTGTAACAGATATGAGTTTTCTGCGTATTTTTCCGAGTTGGTAGGTAAATATTGGGATGTTTCCCGTTCTACCGCACTTGCTGTTCATTTCTAATACCACTATTTCCATTGGTGTATTTTAGAATTGTAAAAACAGTGGATGTACTGCAGTACGACAATGAAATTGTCCCGAAAGATTTTCTTGTAATAGAATTTGAAGTTTATGATGTTTTGAAGTGTGGCGGGTTGCATCGTTGTTTACCGATGCTTGAAGAAGTTTTGTTTAACTTGGGTTCATCGTATTTGTTTTCAATTTAAATCAGGAATGTTGTGGATTTCCCAACTACCACATGTCGGCTGGTACGCCCATGCGTGTTCTCAGATGGACATCTTTCTTCCAATTCTCTAAAATGGTTCAACAAAAATGAAATCATTATTCAATTCATGGAAATAATTATTTCTTCCACACTAGCCGTGCGTAGGCTAACGTTTGAATGAGTAGAGCCAGACTGAAAAATTCAATTTCTATGCCGGGATTTGAACCACCGATCTTCCGCTCATCGTGCGGTTGCTCTAACCATTGAGCTACCATGGCCAACATGCCGATATGACATTATTCCATCAATTTACCTTAAAAAACATAGTGGTTTAACTATGAAGCCTGGGACTTAAGTATTTACAGCATAGTAAGTCGCCACAAAAGGTGTGTGTATCATAGTATATGAGAACCCCTAGTGGTCTCCCGGGAACCATACGAGTCAGTTGGAGAACTTAATGTCATGTCGGCATGTTGGCCATAGTAGCTCAGTGGTTTTGAGCAACCGCACGGAGAGTGAAGAACCGTGGTTCAAATTCCGGCTATGTCATTGAACTTTTTAGTCTGCCTATACTCATTCAAACTATTCAATTCCTTTTTGAATGAATTAATTTTGAGTGTCCTCTTTCTATAAAATCTGAAACTAAACGTTTTTATATCTCTACGCAATGAAACTCTCAATCATGTTCCTTTACGTCGGTCTTCTGCAGCTTTCAGACTTAGAATGACGCTTCGCCTTTCCAGAGGAAGGTTATCGAGTTTTCCTTCGCCATAGTAACTACTTTTAGACTACGTCATACAAAGCGACCAATACTATCAGTCTTCTGAGGCTCCGTTCCTGGATGCTGTCTCGTCTGCCACGAGATCCCCCTGGTTGCAAGTGACTTAGGCTGAATTAGTTGTCCTTAGGATTAATGTCATGTTGGATTACTGACCACGTTCTTGTCTTCCGGATCTTATCCCTCTTCGGTTATCTCCTTTATTTCTTTCTCCCAAGTGTTACTGGAAGTAAAATGGGACCAGGGAAGCCTATTTGGAGATGCAGCACCACAAGTACTGAAGGAGCCTCCGACTAGCTGCTCCTAGCTTCTATGGAATGTTCTACATTAGGCAGGAAGCCGGGTTTTCGATGTACACATAACTATGTGCAAATGATGTATGCATATTCTGTCTCCCAAAATTGCACTTCATGCACTACAATTACAAAAGTAACATTGGATTACATTGTAATACACGGAAATAATTGTTGCAGTGGAAATTAATTGTTGTTTCACACTGGCCGATATAGGCTAAAGTATGGAAAGCTAGAGTCAGACTGAAAAATTCAATGCCTTAGCCGGGATTTCAACCACGGATCTTCTGGTCTCCGTCCAGCCGCTCTAACCATTGAGCTACTATGGCCAACGTGCCGATATGACATTAAATTCTCCAACTGACTCGTGTTTTTCCTGGTAAACCGATTAGGAGTTCTCATAAATATCCACCCACCCTAACCATTGAGCTACTATAGCCAACGTGCCGATATGACATTAAATTCTCCAACTGACTCGTGTATTTCCCGGTAAACCAATTAGGAGTTCTCATAGACTTACAGCCACTCTAACCATTGAGCTACTATGGCAAAACGTGCCGATATGACATTAAATTCTCCAACTGACTCGTGTTTTTCCTGGTAAACCAATTAGGAGTTCTCATAAACATCCAGCTGCTCTAACCATTGAGCTACTATGGCCAACGTGCCGATATGACATTAAATTCTCCAACTGACTCGTGTTTTTCCTAGTAAACCAATTAGGAGTGCTCATACACATCCAGCCGCTCTTACCATTGAGCTACCATTGCCAACGTGCCGATATGACATTAAATTCTCCAACTGACTCGTGTTTTTCCTGGTAAACCAATTAGGAGTTCTCATAAACATTCAGCCACACTAACCATTGAGCTACCATGGCTAACGTGCCGATATGACATTAAATTCTCCAACTGACTCGTGTTTTTCCTGGTAAACCAATTAAGAGTTCTCATAAACATCCAGCCGCTCTAACCATTGAGCCAACGTGCTGATATGACATTAAATTCTCCAACTGACTCGTGTTTTTCCTGGTAAACTAATTAGGAGTTCTCATAAACATCCAGCCGCTCTAACCATTGAGCCAACGTGCTGATATGACATAAATTCTCCAACTGACTCGTGTTTTTCCTGGTAAACTAATTAGGAGTTCTCATAAACATCCAGCCGCTCTAACCATTGAGCCAACGTGCTGATATGACATTAAATTCTCCAACTGACTCGTGTTTTTCCTGGTAAACCAATTAGGAGTTCTCATAAACATCCAGCCGCTCTAACCATTGAGCTACTATGGCCAACGTGCTGATATGACATTAAATTCTCCAACTGACTCGTGTTTTTCCTGGTAAACCAATTAGGAGTTCTCATAAACATTCAGCCACACTAACAATGAGGTACCATGGCCAACGTGCCGATATGACATTAAATTCTCCAACTGACTCGTGTTTTTCCTGGTAAACCAATTAGGAGTTCTCATAAACATTCAGCCACACTAACCATTGAGCTACCATGGCCAACGTGCTGATATGACATTAAATTCTCCAACTGACTCGTGTTTTTCCTGGTAAACTAATTAGGAGTTCTCATAGACATCCAGCCGCTCTAACCATTGAGCTACTGTGGCCAACGTGCCGATGTGACATTAAATTCTCCAACTGACTCGTGTTTTTCCTGATAAACCAATTAGGAGTTCTCATAAACATCCAACCGCTCTAACCATTGAGCTACTATGGCCAACGTGCCGATATGACATTAAATTCTCCAACTGACTCGTATTTTCCCCGGTAAACAAATTAGGAGTTCTCATACACATCCAGCCGCTCTTACCATTGAGCTACTATAGCCAACGTGCCGATATGACATTAAATTCTCCAACTGACTCGTGTATTTCCCGGTAAACCAATTAGGAGTTCTCATAAACTTTCAGCCACTCTAACCATTGAGCTACTATGGCAAAACGTGCCGATATGACATTAAATTCTCCAACTGACTCGTGTTTTTCCTGGTAAACTAATTAGGAGTTCTCATAAACATCCAGCCGCTCTAACCATTGAGCTACTATGGCCAACGTGCTGATATGACATTAAATTCTCCAACTGACTCGTGTTTTTCCTGGTAAACCAATTAGGAGTTCTCATAAACATTCAGCCACACTAACCATTGAGCTACCATGGCCAACGTGCTGATATGACATTAAATTCTCCAACTGACTCGTGTTTTTCCTGGTAAACTAATTAGGAGTTCTCATAGACATCCATCCGCTCTAACCATTGAGCTACTGTGGCCAACGTGCCGATGTGACATTAAATTCTCCAACTGACTCGTGTTTTTTCCTGGTAAACCAATTAGCAGTTCTCATAAACATCCAGCCGCGCTAACCATTGAGCTACGATGGCCATCGTGCCGATATGACATTAAGTTCTCCAACTGACTCGTGTTTTTCCTGATAAACCAATTAGGAGTTCTCATAAACATCCAACCGCTCTAACCATTGAGCTACTATGGCCAACGTGCCGATATGACATTAAATTCTCCAACTGAGTCGTATTTTCCGGGTAAACCAATTAGGAGATTTCATAAACATGTTTATGGGAACTCCTAATTGCTTTACCGGGAAAAATACGAGTCAGTTGGAGAGTTTAATGTCATTATCGGCACTTTGACCATAGTAGCTCAATGGTTAGAGCGGCTGGACGGAGACTAGAAAATCCGTGGTTCAAAACCCGGCTGTGGCATTGAATTTTTCAGTCTAACTCTATCTTTCCATAATTTATGCAGTGTTCATAAATATTGCAATGTGTTCCTTGAAGAATGAATCTGTTCTTGACAGAAATGTTAACATAATATTTTAACAAAAATCAGTACATGTCGGGTTTATTTTGAATAACACAATTGGTAACCGAGGGATTGGACAGGTAGAGGGTTGAATGACCTCTACAGTAGGCTAACACGGGCATGTGCAAAAACTAACGGGATGTGTGGTTCAGTTGAATGTTTTTATGACTTGTATTTCAAAGAAGGCTATGTGAGCTGATTAGAGATTTCGCTTGCTACGTTAAAGCACTCAATTTATGTGAAACATGCATCCTTTGTGTAGCATTATCATTTCCCAGAATTGTGTGGCTCTTGGTGTGGATTTTCGAGAGTTTAAATTGTTTTACCCACAAACCATCATTCATTTGTTTCTTGGAAGCATGTCAAAGAGTAGTGAATTTGAAAGCCTGCATGCAGCGATTCGCTATTTAAACATTTTCATCCCCTTTGTATACCCACAATGAAATACACAATGAGATCATTTTGATAAGGTTATCGTGATTCACATGAAATGGAAAGAGAAATAAACTTTCACAGGAACAGTTTATACAAAACATAAAAGTTGAAAGCCAATACAGAAAATTACGGAGCTTCAATTACTTATATATTTTGTTATTCACAGTAAACGTGGTACGTGTCTTTTGTCCATTCTCTATACTTTCTTCTGCATTTAAGCTCCCTGAACCTCTGCAAGGACACTTGGTAGAGTCACAGTAGCAATTTCCATGTAGAATTTCAATGCAGCATATGTTAGTGTTTCTTGGAAGCTACGCAATCTATCATAATGAAACTTTTACCACTAATATATCAGTTTATTTTAATTCAGAAACCATAACCAAATCATCTATAAAGTTAATTTTTTTTTCTGTACTGATATTCCAAAATTTTCAACAAAAATTGACACATTTTCTTCTTTAGGTGACTTTTCTCCTAAACCGTTAAAGTAACGCATTCCAAACTTTGTAATCACTTTATAAACGTGCTATCAAAACATCGCCGGTGAATCATTAAGACACTGCAGTAAATAACAGCAATTTGAAACATAAATAATTGCGTACTCTTTATTTTTTATTTTTATGCATGAAAATATTTCTTGATATATTTTATGAAAGTGTAATATATGAAGCTTTGACCAGATGTTTAGAGTAGTATATTCTGCATATGCAGAAACAATTCAAAGCTCTATCTATTATGTCCGCTTCGGTAGCGTAGATGGTAGCGTGTCTGCCTCACGTTCAAGAGGTCCCGAGTTCGAATCTCGGTCAGGTCGGGTTACCTGGATAAGGTATTTCCCGGTGTCTTCCCTTATCCTTAAAGACGAATGACATGTAGCTCTAAGCTCCATGGACCCCGGAATCATTTGAGCATTATTTCACCAATTTTATTCATTATCTTATATAGCTTACCGTCGGAGGACGTAGATGATGATGATGATAATAATCTATTATAGTTTTTTGAAAAAAAGTACCTAAGGTTGTAAAAAGTAAAGTTACGGTAAATGGCAAAAGACGTTAATGTTGTGCTTTTATGCAACATACCCAAAATTCAAAACATGCCTGGTCCATATTCCTCACCCCAGTTGTCTCGGCATCCTCTCTCCCTCTCTTTCCACTTATTCTAATTCTTGCTTCCTTACATACTTCCTGCATTTGTTTTTCTGCTTCTTTTACTCTTGATGCGTTAATGTTTTCAAAGGCACAGTCAAAATTAAAACGTGGTTCCAGTCCAATTTTCCTAAATACAGCTCCCCTTTTAGTAGCACCATCATTAAAACATATCAAAGCATCCATCACACCACATTTAATAGTTTTACTGCCAACATACACCGATTTTGGAACTCTTTCCCAGAATAGGTGATTAAAGCTCTCGTTTGGGTTTTGTGTACCACCATGTAACCTTTCCATATTGTTTCTCTTTTCTCTAAGTTTTCTGCCCATTCTTTTTGTACGTGTCCAACACACTCTAGCATTTTCACTTGCACCCCTTGTTCATTTACATTGGCTTCTTGCACCCTTAGAAAACCTTTGGAGTCCCCATCTCCTAAATAATTCTGCTTGCTATAAGCAGAACATAAAATGCAGAGTAAAAGGGGGGGGGCGTGAGAGCCTGACGGCCATATTTAAAACCCCATTTAAATACACTTAATTGCCACAAATACACAAAACCTTATAATGGGCATGTTATCCAAACTATGTAGATTCATATTAAGCAGAAAACTTAAATTCCATATTTTCATCCAAAATCACTACCAAGTGTCCTTAAAAGCTCCATCGAACTTCTGAAAGGTTTATGTAACACCATCCACGTCAATTTACCATCCATTTAATTTTGTACGATGTTTCTACAAAGGAACTCCGAGGATTGAGGTGAAATATTTTTATTAAATCACAGTCGTAGTTTAATGTGTTATACATGAATTTAAAGGTAATATTCTAAAGAGTTCTCTGGAAAGAAATTTGAATGTGGACCCCATAAGTGGCCCGCCACACATCCGAACGAAAATTTTCCTCTTGACAGGTCCTGGCCGGCATGTCAGCGATGACGGTTGCCACGCAAGCGGTTATCTGTTGTTTGAGATTTGTTAGATCTAGAATTTTCTCTGAATACACCAGGTTCTTGACATATCACCAGAAGAAGAAGTCACAGGAGTTAAATCTGGCCTTCTTGGAGGCCAAAGAGCTGGCCATCCCTTCCAATTCCCCAGTTGCCGAATCGACTTTTCAGTGCTTCTCGCACACGGAGTTCTATCTTGCTGAAATTGGAGAAAACCGTTCTCCGCCTAAGCATCATCCAACTGAGGATAAACAAACTCTTCTAACATGACATGACACAAACACAATAGACATCACCAGTTATTGACGTTTCACCAAAAATGCTTGGAGCTGTAACTCTGCCATGCATAAATTCGCACCAAACATTTACCTTCGGTGAGACACGATGGAGGCTGTAAACTCCAATCCTGCAACTGTTTCGCTTTACAATACTGTTTACATAAGACAAGGACTCGTCGGTAAATATTATATTATTTACCAAATATTTTCGTTATATTTGTCTAACATTGTAATAGCAAACTATAATCCCGTTTTTTTTAATTTACGTCCTCCAACGTTAAATCATATCGGACGATGAATGAATTGGGTGAAATGATGTTCAAATGAGCCCAGGGTCCATAGAGCTTAGAGCTACCGGACATTCGTCTTTCGGTATAAGGGAAAACCCCGGAAAAAGCCTTATCCAGGTAACTCACTCTGACCGAGTTTCGAACTCGGGACTTCTTGAACGTGACGCAGACACGCTACCACCACGCTACCGAGGCGGGTAATAAACTCTTGAGAATATTAACTTCAAATTCATGTATAACACATTAAACTAAGATGTAATCTTTTTATGTATTTATTTCTAAATTTTCTGCCTCCCCTTCCTTAACGCTATCTGTACTTTGGATGTAGAAAAACAAAAAATAAAACATTCTCCAGTTGTAATTCTTTTATCGATCCTAACTTATATTTAAGAACCACGGCCTGTTGACGATAATTTTAGCTACTTATTATATAATGGCGATCATAAAGTAGTGTATCAGCTAACCGCTTACCAAAACGAGGGTGGTGTGAAATGTTTCACACCTCAATATGAAGATGGCAACACTCGTAAATAAAAGTTGGTGAATTTATTGATAGTAACTCACCAAGGTTTCAGCCATTTTGATCACTCAGTTGTTATGTAACAGTCGTTTGAGTGTGTTGACGTGAGTGTTTTTATGAAAATGGTCAAAATCGAGTATCGAGCTGTCATTAATTATTTGCTTTTGAAAGGCAATACGCCTACGCAAATCAAAGATGAGTTGGATTCTGTGTATGGGGACTCTGCACCATCATTTACCACAGTGTAATTTTGGTCAGATGAATTTTAACGTGGCCGTAAGAGTTTGGGGAACGTTCCGGACGTCCAGAAACTGTACCTACCGACAAAAACATCGCCAAAATTCACCAAATGGTGCTAGACGACTGCCGAATTACAGTGAGAGAGATAGCAGAGGCCATAAACCTGTCCAAAGATTGTGTTTGCCACATATTAAATCAACATTTAGACAGGGAAAGTTGTCTGCGTGTTGGATGTCGCAGTTGTTCACGTTAGACCAAAAATGTGTTCGAATGAACATTTCCAATACGCAGTTTAGGCGCAATAAATCCGAGTTTTGGTGCAGATTAATTACTGTAGATGAAACTTTGATACACCATTATACGCCCGAAACGAAAATACAGTCCAAAAAGTGGACTATAAAGGGGGGAACGGGCTCTAGAAAAATTATTTTTTTTCGGCTGGAAATGTGATGGCGACTGATTTTTGGAATAGTCCTGGAGTTGCTTTAATCGATTATCTTCAAAAATGAAAAACCATTACAGGAGAATACTACGCATCATTACCTGAGGAGCTAAAGGCAGAACTGGCGGAAAATCAGCCACATTTGCAGAAAAAATAAATTCTGTTTAACAAAGACGACGCACCGTGTCACATCTCAGCGGTTACAATGGCGAAAACCTACGAATTACGGTTTGAACTGCTTGACCATCCACCTTACTCACCAGATCTATCTCCAAGCGACTTCTTTTTGTTCCCTCATCTCGGAGAACAGAGTTTTTCCTCAAAGGAAAAGGCAATCACCTTCGTGAACAATTATTTTGCAGAGAAAAACGCCGAGCACTATTTGGACGGGTTACACAGTTGGGAACATCGCTGGGAGAAGGGTGTAGAGTTGCAAGGAGACTATGTTGAAAAAGAAAAATATGAAAATGTGTCTTGTATCCTTATTATGTCGAAAACTGTTCAGACCACATACGTACATACTGTTATTAACTATAAAGTAAAAAGTGTATTACGATGATGATTGAAGAATCATGCTTTAAGTAGAAATTGAGTCACGAAGTCATACGAATAAGCTATAGTGCACTAACTGACATATACAAAGCCAGGCATTATCTCCTCAGCAGAAGCCACAACAATACCTTAACCTAAGTTAAAAATTACTTAAAACCTTCTTTATAAGGTTTGCACAACTAAGTGTCTCACAGAAAGAGAACTCTCTTTCTGAGAACTGAGTTACATTGACGTGGCTTAACCGAATGGAGCAAATAGTAATATAACTTTTGTTGACAAGATCTTTTATTACTAATTGCAATTACAGAAAAATTTCGAATGTTTACAGTATAGATTTGTCTAAAGAATTTCTGAAAATTGCAGCTTCGCCTACATAAATAGCTGGTGTTTTAGCATAACGCTAAAAGAAAACTTATATTAAAAAATCATATACGCCAGTATCTGTATATTACTTACATAAAATAAAACATCATATGTAGGATGAATACGGCATAGATAGCGTGAAGTAAAGGACATAATATATATATTACTGTATTTTCATTTATAATAAGTGGCATTGATATATCAAAATTGCTTTGAAATCCAAAGAGCACCACGTTCTTCTGTTTCAAAGCGAGGCGTGTACGTAAAATAAGGTTTTCAATTTTATTTAATATAGAAACCATGTTTATGGTAAATGAATGTTACATTGATGGAAAGGCGGTACTTACAGCTATTTTGCAACGTAATTACCATTGCGATCGATGCACTTTTGCATGCGCTGTGGCAGCCTTTGTATACTCTTGTCATAGCACTCTCCCACCAAGTTGCGCAGGTAGCGCTCAACCTCGTTTTTCAAATCATCGTCGGTCTGGAAATGTGCTCCACCCAGGTGTGACTTCAACTCAACAAATATATGTTAATCACTAGGTGCTAAGTCTGAATTGTAGGGGCCATTGGTGAGGATGTCCCACCCGAACTGGGTCAGGAGCATTTTTGGGACCCACCTCGCACACACCTTGCGAGGTGGGTAATAGTACTCTCACACCAAGTTGCGCAGGTAGCGCTCAACCTCCTCTTTCAAACCATCGTCCGTCTGGAAATGTGTTCCACCTAGGTGTGACTTCAACTCAAGAAACAAATGATAATCACTAGGTGCTAAGTCTGGACTGTATGGGGGATGGGTGAGGATATGAGCATTTTTGGAGACCCACCTCGTACACACCTTGCGATAGTGCAAATGTTCGGTCAAAATCTTATCAATCGTAGTCCTACTGACTTCAGGGATAAGTTCGCACAACTCGTGAACAGTCACACGCCGATCTTTAAGCATTTCTTGCTCTACTTTTGCAATTGTTTTGGCTGAAACTGAAGGCCGACCAGAACGCTGTTCATCATGGACGTCTGTACGTTCGACTTTGAAGTCTCTGACCCACTTTTGCAAGTTTTTGAAGTCCATACACTGTGGTCCATAGACTTCGCATAACTGACGATGAATTTTAGTGGGGGGTAGTGTCCTTGTCACTCAAAAAACGGATCACTGCACGCAACTCGCACTTGGCGGCGGAAGTGATAGGAAGCTCCATCGCAAACGGCTGCCCAGCCAAGAGTAATGGTTGCAACGGGTTCGTTGTGGTGGGGATTTGAAGGGGAGAAACCAAGCTACATGCCAGTGTTGCCAGATCTCGCGTAATAGCGCAGCCTTGGAGACGTTATTTTACAGACACGCCTCGTATTGTTAGAAGCAAATTGATATGCTGCAAAGAACAAGAGTAGGAGAAGTTGGTCTTCTTAAATCCTTTGAACCCGTATACTCTGTCGGGTACCCGACAAAGAGGTGTAAGGGAGTAGGAGACAGAGGAGCAATGACAGAACAGAGGGGTGAGTCCTTACCAATTCATACTGACGCTTCTGTCTACTACGAGGACTGTTCAATAAATAATTATTTTTTTTTGACAACGTACCCTTACTTATCCTTATAATTTTGATCATCCTTCTCAAATTAGCTCCCTCTGAATGCAATGCACTTGTCCCAGAGTTTCTACCAGTCTTCAAAGACATGCCGGACACCATTTATGGCATATCCTTTAAAATCGACTCCGCAGCCTTCACCACAACTTCTGATGATGGATAATGCCTCCCACGAAGGCGTTTCTTCAAGCTAGGGAATAGAAAAAAGTCACATGGGCTAAATCCGGACTAATAGGGAGCGTGAGGGATGCATTTCACGTTGATGTTTGCAAGATATTCAGCAACAACATTGGCAATATGCGGCCGCGCATTATCCTGGTGCAGCATCCAGCCTGCTTCAGGGAGATGTGGCCTTTTGCGCCTGATATGGACTTGCAATGTCTTCTGGACATACCAGTCCAGTTACTGATCTGTGTGCAGGTACAACACGCTGATAAACCATTCCATGAATATCAAAGAATGAGATGACCACAACTTTCCCAGCAGAAGCAACCACTTTTGCTTTTTGGTGGGTTGGTGATGAAGTACATTTCCACACTGAGCTTTGCTGTTTTCTCTCAGGATCAAAATGATGTAGCCAAGTTTCAAAAGCAATGATTGCGTTTGAAAGAAGCTCCGTATCTTCCTTTAACATCAACTTTAACTGCATGCAAATATCCTTTTGTTCGGGAATCAACAGTCTTGGAACCCTTGGTCTTGAAATGTTTAGTATTTCAGAAAGTGATCCTAAGGTAATTCGTCGATCCTCTCTCACAATGGTAGCAGCAGTGTTGATGTTTTCTCCCGTAGGAGCAGTAACTGGAGCACTGGGTCCACCTTCCTTTGAAATTCATATTCTCCCCTCTTTAAACATTTTAAACCACCTTCGAGGTGTGCTGTAGGAGAGAACAGACTCTCCATAGGCCTCCTTTAACATTGAAAGGCCTCAACTGAAGATTTGTTGAGACGAAAGCAGAATTTCAAAGCCGCATATTGTTTCTCGCGTTACCTTAATTGCAACGGTAGGCGATACTGAACATGGCTGAACTTAACTGGTTCTCACAGGCGGAGTAGGAAAAATGAAACTATTACGGCGTGTTTATTTCACATTAAGCTAACAGAATATAATAAGATTGAATTTTAGAGCAAAAAGTTATGACCGTAAAAAAATTATGATCATTCTTCATTGAACAGCCTTGGTACAATCTGCCCCTACAGGCTCCTCCATAAGGGAGGATTACGGATTCGAATCGGAGGACGGTTACTAGGAGTTGGTATTGTTTTTCCCCATCATGCAAATCCGAAAAACGTTACTTTTCTGAAATAACAAAACGGGTGATTAATCAAGTGGAATAATAGAGAGAGAACATTTGTAGGATAAAAGGAACTTTCAGAGCATTCACTTAGGAATCCGAAGGAACTAACCAAAATGCTTAAAAGTCAGGAAGGTCCACTCACAGCTTCCCGTATGCGAGTTACGCGCGTTACCACCAGCAAGTGAATAAGAGTTATTCTTTGAAAGCAATATAAAAAAGGACTTTTTACCGTAAATCGGTGGAAAAGGCATGAAGAGTTTTGGCCACAGCTTGTTTTCTGATAGGGTATCGGCTATTGTCACGTGGTTTGAACACGGTATATATTGTAGTGTAAGTTACTGAGTCAGAGTTTTTGCACGATAAGGTACGTTAATGAGAACAGAAAATGGAGCAATTACTTGAAATCACAGTGTTCGATGGCATTGATGATGAGTTATTGTAATATATGGTAATTCATAATATTAACAGACAAAGAAATATCCTCCAAGGAGGCGTGACAATTCGAGGACTATTTTTAAATAAATTTACAGATGAGGAATGTCGACTCTATTTTCGTTTTGATAAAATGGCTTTACGATGGCTAGTAGAGGCTTTACATATACCGCTTAGAATTGTAACAAGAACGATATCTGCTAGAAGTAAGTTTGAATAAACAATTGACATCGGTTGCATGGATATATATTAGGTTATGTTCTACTGATAAAACATTTACTATTTCAGGATTGAAGGTCTGTGCATATATCTTCGGCGCCCAGCATATCCCAACAGGCTGTTTGATTTGGAAGCAGTTTTTGGCGTATCTTCTTCAAAATTATCATTAAAAGCCAAAGCAACGATGAATATCATATATAGAAATAAAGGTCACTTATTAACAAATCTGGCTAACGTAACATGGCTTAATAGAAATAAATTGTAATATAAGGACATGCTGTACCATTAAAGGGAGCACCTATAAAAAAATTTTGGGCCTTTTAGGTAGATGGCACAGCTTGAAAGGTGATCCCTGTGCTCCTTTATTGTACGGAAGGAAACATTTTCTTTCCATACAGTTGGATTTTCATATGGGTTAGTTGAAATTATCTCCCGCATCAATATTAGATCATCATTAATGGTAAAGCGTGATCATTCTTGAGTCATTTTGTAAGAGAAATGCTAACCGTGAAGCCTCATGTTAAATGATGAACTACGAGGACTGTTCAATAAAGAATGATCATAATTTTACAGTCATAATTTTTAGCATTAAAATTCAGACTTATTATATTCAGTTAGCTTAATGTGAAACAAACACGCCATAGTAGTTTCATTCTTGTTACTCCTGGTTCCCGCCTGAGAGAACCAGGCAAGTTCAGATATGTTCAGTATCGCCTACCGCTGCAATGGAGGTAACATGCAGTTAAAGTTGATGTTCGAGGAAGATCCGGAGTTTCTTTCAAATGTAGTCACTACTGATGAAACTTGGCTATATCATTTTGATCCTGAGAGCAAACAGCAAAGCTCAGTGTGGAAATCTCCTTCATCACCAACCCCCCAAAAAAGCAAAAGTGGTTGCTTCTGCTGGGAAAGTTATGGCCATCTCATTCTTTGAAATTAAATGAAATGTGTAGTGTTTAACGCCCGCTTTTACTACATACGGCACCGCAGGCGATGACACTGATGATACATGAGATGAAGATGGAGCACCGGTGGAATGAGATGGCGGGGGAAACCGGAGATCCCGGAGAAAACGCGCCCCAGCGCCGTGTTGTCCATCACAAATCTCACTTTGCGGTCGCCTGGGATCGAACCCGGGCCGCCTTGATGAGAGCCAAGCGGTCTAACCACTGAGCCATGGCGCGGCCAGTCATTCTTTGATATTCATGGAATGATTTATCAGCATGTTTTACCTGCACACACATCAGTAGCTGGACAATACTACAGGGATGTCCTGCAAACATTGCAATTCCATATCAGGCGCAAACGACCACATTTCTGTGAAGCAGGCTGAATGCTGCATCACGATTATGCACGGCCGCATATTGCCAATGTTGTTGCTGAATATGTTGCAAAAATCAATGTGAAGTGCATCCCTCATCCTCTCGATAGTGCGGATTTACCCCCCATGTGACTTTTGTCTATCCCCTAGCTTTAAGAAGCGCCTTCGTGGGAGGCATTATCCCTCATCAGAAGCAGTGGTGAAGGCTGCGGAGATGATTTTGAAGGATCTCTCAAAAATGGTTTCCAGCATGTCTTTGAAGACTGGCAGAAATGCTGGGACAAGTGCATCGCATTCAGAGGAGACTATTTTGAGAAGGACCATCAAAATTATGAGCATGAGTCAAGGTACGTTGTCAAAAAAATTTATAATCATTGTTTATTGAACATCCTTCGTGTAACGTGTCCGGTTTTCTTTTTAAAACATACAGAAAACGTGCACAAGTGCAGAACATCGCTTATATGACACTAAGTTTACGGTAACTGTCTAGAATATGGGCAAGGAGTCCCTAATTTTAGGACCTGTACATTGTTATTAATAACTCATTTAATATTCTGAACTCTTATGTGCTAAATAAGAATTATCTAAAGCTGAATAGCTTTAAGATATTATCACAGCAACAGACATAAAAGTTTCGGCACAATTAAGAAAACAGTCGACGGATAAATTTTCATGGTAATAACGAGCCTTGCTAAGCCGTTAATGATACCGCGGCTACTTGCTAAGCAGTTAATGATAGCGCGGCTATTGTAAACAAGTGCCGGCAAGCAAAGATAACTGAGGTAAAGGACTTGCCGGCATAGATTAATTTACGCTTCTGTAATGACATTTTCTTCCGTAAATTTCTGGACTGATAGAGATTGTTCGGGTTCTGGCTTATGTTAGAACAATCTAGAATTACGAATTAGGTATTTAAGGACGTGACGGCTCGCAAAAGGAGTAGAGTTGTGAAACAGTGTTGTGAAATGAGAGACAGACAGCTGTGTTGTTGTATCGAGAGCTAAGGATGTAATCTTCTGTCGCTATTTGTTATTGAGATCGACCTTGGTGCTGTAGATTGTGTTGTATTGGTGATGTAATGTTGTTACGTGAGAATTGAACAGTGTATTTCGACGAAAATAAGGGAGATTTAGAATTTCGGCAAATTGGACTATCACAATATACACCAGAGAGATCCTTAAACTTCAAAACGTTAGTTAACTTCAAAAGAATGAAGTTATTTACATTTAGATTGTGAAAATCGATACATTTTATGTGTGTACTTCATTTATAATATGAAGTACAGAAAGCAGCTCAGGCGTGACAACTCCGTCGCACCTCTGCCCACCCCTAGAGTCATAATTGGAGTGCAGTAGTGGGGTGGGACATGGTATTCGCCCCAGTTCCTCCTGACCGATAAATACGATTCTCATAAGCAGAAGGCACCCTATCCTAATAAACTTGCTTCCCAACTGACAGAGAGGTATAATGAGACACAGCGTACCACGAACTAGATTTTGCAGTGAGAAAAAAATCCAGGAAGCCGGTCTTAAAATCGTTTATGGGTCTCCTGATTAATAAACGGCAAAGCTATCAACGCATTAAGGCTACCTATATTAAATATTCTATATTATATATATATATTCTAAAGTATGCGTAAAAGATGCACAGGTAACACTAGTCGACAAGGTGTTCTTCAAAAGAAATCTGATTAGTGAATCTAGTGTACCTTTTCATACTGAATTCAGATATGTGGTCAGAATTTTTCCATCAGGCACAGTGTTTTTGTGACCACTACTTTTTAAAATATGATTTTAGCGTTTTCTTTGACCTGTTATAGGAAACTTTACCTCATATTTAGTGATTTTATCCAAGCTTTATATAAGGGAATTATTTGTAATATGCTGAAGAACCATAAAACAAGGCTGTGCAGGTTCATTCATGTTTGGATATGTACCGACCTGTTCATCTGGCTGTGTGATGTGTCAATATTGAGCTGACTTTGAGTTTGTTCAGCAGTGAAATATTTCCTTCCTTTCTTTTCGAAAGTGTATTGTGTATGCAGTGTTTTAGTGCTTTGTTTTTTCATCATGCCAAGAAAGTGTGTAAGTCATGTAGACAGTTTCTGCTATATTTGTGATGAGCTGACCTTCAAGTCTCAGAGGCAAAGTTTGACCCCACTTGTAAAGAAGTGTTATCAAATTAAATTTAAAGGGAGTCGATTAATGACACTAAACACTTACTTTTAAATTTTTCCGGAACATGTTTGAAACTTTCCCTCCCTCCTCGACCGGCCATCGACTGCTTCTCATTGGCGTAGTTGACAATATTTTGTCATAGGTCTCCTCTGTCAACTACACCAATGAGAACCAATCGATGGCCGGTTGAGGATGGAGGCAAAGTCTCTGAAACATGTTCCGGAAAAATTTAAAAGTAAGTGTTGTTTAGTGTCATTAATCGACTCCCTTTAAATTTAATTTATTATAACAACACTGTTTTCAGCACTTCCAAGAAAGGAAGTGTTGTTAACTTTACTTGGCGGTCAGGCTGGTGATTTTGATAAGAGCTGGGCACCAAATACATGCTGTGTTTCGTGTGTTGGATTGCTGGCTGGGTGGAAAAATGGTAAACATCGTATGCCATTTGCAATTCCTATGATTTGGAGGGAATCGAAGGATCATTTAAGTGGTTGTTATTTCTGTTTGACAAATATAAAAGGAATCACATCTAAAACAAAACATACAATTAAGTATCCCAATTTGCAATCTGCAATAAGACCTGTCTTACACAATGAACAGTTCCCTGTACCAGTATATGCAGATACGACCTTAGGTGATAACTGATTGTGACCTAACTGAAACTGAAAATGCTTCAGATGAAAATAAAAATGATCCTACATATGAAGCCCATACCTGATCATCAGAACATACTTTCCCAATCAGAAAGACCAAAATGACCTAATTCGGGATTTGAATCTATCTAAACAGCAAGCTGAAGATTTAACTTCCAGACTCAAAGGGTGGAATCTACTCCAAAAAGAAGTAAGAATATGTAGTTATCGTGGCCGCCATAGTGATTTCAAGTACTGCTTCTCTGAAGAAAGTGGTATAAAGCTATGGGATGCAACACGTCTTTAAGAATTAACTTCTTGGACTCTCACTTAGACTTCTTCCCCGAAAATCTTGGAGCTGTCAGCGATGAGCAAGGTGAGCGTATTCATCAGCAAATTTCTACCATGGAAAAGAGTTACTAAGGCAAGTGGAGTTCCAATATGCTAGCTGACTACTGTTGGACCAAGAAGAGAGACGTTCCAGATACAAAATGTGCCCGAAAATCACTACCTACCACTTTCTAGGTAAGTAATAATGAGTATTTATAATTTTGAGTTAGATAGCTAGTTACGGATCTTTTGGAATATTATAAAAATTCAAATCAATATTACACAAAACTCCTGCCTGGTGGGGAAAAACTAAAATTATATTTGAATTCAGCACAAAAAATACTTCTAGAAAATGTTATCTTAATTCTTGTGAAAGAAAAAAGGTTCATTTTTGTCAACTAGTGTTATTTACTCGCCCAACCCTAGACGTAACAACTATTATGTAAAGGGATGGCTTCGTATATGCGTGTTTCCACTTAAGTTTTGAATTAGCAGAAATCAGAGAAGATTGAAAAATCTACACAACACAAAGTTCTATTGAGTACACAGGAAGGGCAGGAGGGTTACAATCAACTCACTGGTGTTATCTACCGGTCTAGATCAAACAAATCGATCGACCCACCCGGTTGCCGTCCAAACTAATCTCCAAGTCGACGCCTTTACCGCGCGTTTGCGGCACAGCCTTGCCCTCATGGAAGTTCATCGGACTCATTTGGGAACTGGGCGTTCTCCCCACCCCCTATTTGAATGTCAGCCTCTGTACTCCGAAGTGTAAGAAGATAAAATCACTCGACCTTAACGTAAAGGCCGGAAAGCATTCCAAACGTTTGCATATAATACGTAACTCGGCACCAGCCGCCGTGCCCACTTCGCAATTATTCCTAGTTAAAATGTAACGTGAATTTTGAGCATCTATATAAGGCAATTAAAATACAACAATTTAAGAGATCATATTTTATACTAAAGAATATAGTAGGTAGAAATGCCTTTTAATCCACACAAAAACAAGGGAACCAGGATATCGAAGAAGCAGTAAAGAATAAAAGCAAGCATATGAAATATTTTTACAAAAACAAGACGAAGATACAAAGAAACAATATGTAAAAAGAAGAAATACTGCGAAATAAATGATACGTAAAGCTCATAGGGAATCCTGGGACAGGCATATAGGAAATATTGGACATGATGTCCATGGGAGACAATTAATAGCTTGGAAAACTTTGAGGGGATTGAATTCAACTGAAAGAGACTTAGCCAGGTTATCATATATTACTAAAGTAGATTGGTTAAACCACTATAAAAGCCTATGGTATAATGAAAACATTGAAAGTATGGACTTAGAAAATGAACAAATTGAAGAATCAGTAGACCTTATCACACTTGAAGAACTAAATGAAGCATTAAAGAGGTCCAAAAATAGGAAAGCTGCAGGCACAGATGGTCTATAAGTGGAATTATTTAAGTATGGAGGTATATTACTTACACTAATGCCCGATTTCACCAACAAATGTTAAGACTGAACACGAGTTTAGCAATAGTTAAAACAAAAATTGCATTTCACCAACAAGTGTTAGCGTAACACTCCTGTTAAATCTCATGTTAAATCGCCTGCGGTGCCGTATGTAGTAAACGCGGGCGTTAAACACTACAAATTTCATTTCATTTCTCGTGTTATACTAACACGCCGAATTCTAATGTTAAGTCCCTAACAATTGTAAATAGTCAAGATGGCGAGCATGAACTCAGCTGTTGATGTCGATTTGCTATATTTAAGACCGTCCAAATGGCATTCATAATAGAGTACGGCCTATGAGGAGAAATGATTTTGAGGAACTATCCGAAGAAAATTGTTTTACGGAGGAATAGACTGTCGAAACATGTTGCTGTGAAGGTTACTGCGGAAGTACAACAGAGGTTAGAACATGCCTCGAAAGGAATATGCCGATCTCGCCTTTGCTTCAAGTATCAATAACCTTGCGATTTTATAATTCACTGAATTATGTGGTTAATACATTGTCCAGCTCCTGTCTTGAAACGTTCAAGTCACTTGCCCTTCTTCGCTCCTCGTTTTAAATTTACGTAATAATGAGATAGAATAAACATCGAAAGGAATACGCCGATCTCGTCTTTGCTTCAAGTATTAATAACTTTACGATTTTATAATTCACTAAATTATGTGGATAATACACTGTTCACCTCCCGTCTTGAAACGTTTAAGGCACTTGTTCTTCGCACCTCGTTTTAAATTTACGTAATACTGACAAGTTGTCGGGCCCAAATGACCTTGTTGTCGACGGGCCCTAAAACACTACACACTCATACACACTGACAAGTTGTTTGGTACTTGCAGTAGTGACACATGCATTTGAATTAAATTCGTTTTCAATATTTTCCCCGCGACATCTTTCTCTTTTACATTCACTGCATCTGTCCTCTTATTTTCCACGATATCCTTACACTTCGTCACCATTTCAATTAACAATCTTTATCCATCGATGAGAAATTTGTCTCACTGCTTTATTTATGATTTTGTTCATCCGCCATTTGTACAGACGAAAATGAAAAAAAGCGCATCATAGCTCATCCATAGCCTTCTATAGCTGTGATACTTACAAGTTTCTTGGCGTTAACACAGGTTTGTTAACATTTTCAGAAAACAGGTTGGTGAAATGCAAGAAATTTAACGTTAGTTTTAGCGCTGTGACAATTGTTATGTTGCATTTGTTAACGTCGATTTTAACATCTGTTGGTGAAATCGGGCAATAATCTGCCATTATATTGTCGCGGTAACAGGCATTAAAGTTTCGGTGCAAATAGACAATAGATGGATAGGTTTCACGTAGATAACGAGCTTGCATAAGCAGATAAACATAGTGCTTGGGATAAAAGACTTACCGAAACAAAGTGAGATAAATGGAAATTTCTGGTAATATCTTCATTATTCGGTTTCATTATTCTTCTGGAAGAATCTCGAATTATGAATTAGGTATTTAAGGACGTGACGGCTCGCAAAGTGTGTCAGTTGTAAAACACTGAGATGTGAAACAGCGTTGTGAACGAGAGAACAGCTGGAAGTGTTATTGTAACGAGAGCTAATCTGCTGTCACTGTTTGTTATTGTAATCGACCTTTGTAGACTGATGGTGCTGTAACGTAATGCTGCTGTAATCTATAAGAGTATTTCTACGAAAATAAAGGAGATTTTTAATTTCTGCAACTCGGCCTTTTAATTCTACGAACCCACAAAGTTACAATATACTAACTGAATGACATGTTTAATGTGATCACTATTTTGCCTAACAACCTCCTTTTGATTTGTCAACACATCCTAAGATAGACAATGGTACAACTGCACTACTGGTCTTCTATCGGCATTACGCTTTCTCTTTAAAACAATTTCCGCTTTAAGTATCCCCACAAAAATAAATCGTACGCAACAATATGTGCGGGCTATGAGGCGGCCATGTTTTACCGCGCCGTTTCAGCACAAGGATATGGTATGACACGAAACTCAAGCAACCCCTCCAGGAAATGAAAACGGTGTTTACAGTGTGTGGATGGGCTCCATCCTGCAGGACGCACTGCGATTGCAATTTTCAAAAGCTAGGCCATGTCTATGAACCATGAGTTGCGAAGTATGGGCTTTTCTTCATTCCGGAGGGAGCTTGATATTTTTCCGGTGTAAATATTCTTATGCCCGATTTCACCAACAGATGTTAAAATCAACGTTAACAAATGTAACGTAACATTAGTCACAGCGCTAAAACTAATGTTAAATTTCTTGCATTTCACCAACCTGTTTTCTTAAAACGTTAACAAACCTGTGTTAACGCCAAGAAACTTGTAAATATCACAGATATAGAAGGCTATGGATGATTTTCTAAACATACTCCGATGCGCTTTTGTTTTCATTTTCGTCTGCACAAATGGCGAATGAACAAAATCATAAATAAAGCCGTGAGACAAATTTCTCATCGACGGAGAAAGAATTGTTAATTGAAATGGTGACGAAGTGTAAGGATATCGTGGAAAATAAGAGGACAGATGTGGTGAATGTAAAAGAGAAAGATATCGCGGGGAAAATATTGGAAACGAATTTAATTTAAATGCATGCCTCTAGTAGAAGCACCAAACAACTTGTCAGAATTACGTAAATTTAAAACGTGGTGCGAAGAACAAGTGCCTTAAAAGTTTCAAGACGGGAGGTGAACAATGTATTATCCCCATAATTCAGTGAGTTATAAAATCGCAAAGCTATTAATACTTGAAGCTAAGACGAGATAGTCATATTCCTTTCGATGCATGTTCTAACTCAGTAAAACGTAAATTTAAAACCAGGAGCGAAGAAGGGCAAGTGACTTGAACGTTTCAAGACGGGAGGTGAACAATGTACTATCCATATAATTCAGTGAATTATAAAATTGCAAGGTTATTAATACTTGAAGCAAAGGCGAGATCGGCATATTCCTTTCGGTGCATGTTCTAACCTCTCTTGTACTTCCGCAGTAACCTTCATAGCAACATGTTTCGACAGTCTATTCCTCCGTAAAACAATTTTCTTCGGATAGTTCCTCAAAATTATTTCTCCTCATAGGCCTTACTCTATTATGAATGCCATTTAGACGGTATTAAATATAGCAACTCGACATCAACAGCTGAGTTCGTGCTCGCCATCTTGACTATTTACAATTGTTAAGGGCTTAACATTAGAAATTCGGCTTGTTAGTTTAACATGAGATTTAACATGAGTGTTACGCTAACACTTGTTGGTGAAATGCAATTTTTGTTTTAACTATTGCTAAACTCGTGTTAAGTCTTAACATTTGTTGGTGAAATCGGGCATTGGTATGGCTTCATTCAAAAATGGCAGTAAAGCTGAGGTTTCGTACCTAAAGGATCTCATGCCAAATAAAGAGGCTTCTGAAAAACAGAAGTGGTTTTGATGCTCAACATCACAAGACACTAAAAGCCATTGCAAGTGTTCAGAGATAATAACACAGTTTCCTTATATTCTTTCATGTGCCTAGGATACACACTGTAGCCCTTGCAGTATGCATTAGATCTTCCTACACCTTCTAATATTTCATCTCTATGACATTTTTGTACCCCATTAGGTTAATGTTTACTTATTCAAATGATAACGGGATCAATTTCATGAGCATTCTTTGAATTGACTAATGAGAGATGACCTCTTTGATGAGTCGAAACTTGAGTCAAGGCCATGCAAACCTCGATCTTTTCGTGGGTAGGCACACAAGCGGAGGACGGTCGTTTTTACTCACACAAAAACCAGTCCAATTTCTTGGGAAAAGTCGTAAACTGTCAAAGAGCCTTTCAAAGTGAGCAGGAAAATGCTTCTCTGTCTTTACCAAGATTCTTTCTTTCTGAGAAAAACAACACAACTTTCATTCCTTTGCTGTACAATGCTCTCTGTGGTTTCATACCAACTTATGAAGCCATCTGCGGAATTTTCCACATACATCATAACGCATACAGTTTGAATATCTGTTTCACACAACGGTTTTAGTACAATATTACCTGTATATATAATATGTATTCTATAAGATATGCAACCTGTAAAATACGAACTACCTCCAGAAAATAACTTCTGTTTGGTAATAAAATTAAATTGTATACAGATACAGAAAAGTTATTTATTGCACAAAATTCTACAACTCTTAAACTACTTTTCCACAGAACTGCCGAAGTTTTGCAGGCATTTGTCATAGCGAGGCACAAGTTTTTGTATACCTTCTTCATAGAAGTTTGCCGCCTGTGTCTTCAACCAGTTGGAAACATTTTCTTTCACCTCTTCGTCATTGTTGAAGTGTTAACCGTCAAGGAAAGATTTTAGATGCAAAAACAGATGAAAGTCGCTAAGAGTGGGGATGTTTTTCGTCGCATTTGCAGTGTGTGGTCGTGCATAGTCGTAAGAAACACCTTTTCACAGCATTCCTCGGTGCTTATTCTATATTGCGCGGCGCAATTTCCTAAGTATCTCGCGATAAACATGTGCTTTAATTGTTTGACCTCGCGGTAAGAAATCAATGAGTACGACACCTTTTCTGTCCCAGAAAACTTCCCGTAGGGGAGTGGATTCGTCCCTTTCAGCTGCTGTGGTGCGGGCGCTGCGGACTCTGGCACTCGTGGTACCTCTGACATTACTAGAGGAACCTCGGGCCGAATATTCGAGCCCCTCCCTCTGGGAGCTGTTCGGATTGGGTTGGTCTCAAGGGGCAGTGTGTTCCCGGCTCCCGCGGAAAATTGGGTACCTCCGGCCAGGCTGCAGCCGCCCGGAGGGGGTAGAGGGTTGCCTCATAAGTCCCGGGTACTAGCCTGCAGGGCTAGCTGCTGGTGTGTTAGGTCACCGGCGGCCCTACCAAGGTTACTTGGTAGCCGGTTCATTAAAGACCGGCGCGTAAGTGGCGTATCCACTTCCGCATTCTGCCGTGTGCTGCGGGGGGGGGGGCGGTTTATAAAATAGGTACTGTCCTACGGTAAAAAAAAAACCCGAGAGGCCCGGTTTATGGTCCTACGGGTCCAGGACTAATGGGAGTAGATCCTCGTACTTAAATGTCCCAGAACATTGTGCACATCAGTTTTCGAGGTGTCAAGATTTGTTTCGGCTTAACCTTTGCTGGGGATGAGGTGTGCCTCCATTCCATTGATTGACGCTTACTTTCAGGGGTGTCGTAAGAAACCCAAGTTTCATCTCCTGAGACTATCTGTGTCAGAAATTCTTCGACGCCTTCATCATAACGGGTCAAAAACTGAAGTGCACTACCCATCCCTTTTGTTTTGAGTTGCTCAGTAAGAATCTTTGGCACCCAATGTGAGCAAAGTTTAGGAAATTTCAGTTTTTCGTGTAACAATTTCATGAACTAGTGATCGTGAGATTTGGGGAAATTCCATAGCGAGAGCACTAATTGTAAACTTGCTGTTCTCCTGGATCTTGTCATCAATCGCGTGAACCAGTTCTTCTGTAACCAAAGATGGACGCCCACTTCGTTCTTCATTGTGCACTTCACTACGTCCTTCACTGAACTGTCGAAACCCATCTTCTCACCATTGTATCACTCATCGCATTTTTTCCGTAAACATCGCAAATTTGCCGATAAATTTCAATTGGTTTCGCTTTCCTAGCATTCAGAAAACGAATCACAGATCTGATTTCACAAGCGGCGGGATTTTGAACCAACACCGACATTGTAAACAAGCACAACAAAGCGTACGTGGCTGACAGCGATCTCACAATGGCGCACGTTTCTTCTCCTTGATACAGAGCGTCTACCGCGCATGTGCGGAACTACGATCGCAGCGCTGCAGCGGAGATAAATTGAAACAGAACTTACTTTCTGGGCGCACCTTGTATATATGTGGGTAGTAAGCCTCCGCAGATAGGAGTTATGATGGCTATCCTGAACACTTTCTTTATTTTTCTCTATGTTCTTTCATTTGTATTGTTCCCGCTTATGGTTTGTCCTGTATAAGGAAAACTTTTAATAAAACAGATTGGATAGCTACACAAATAACCATATATGTATATAACTGTTTATATACTTGTTTGTGTACGACTTCTTCAGCTAACAGGACCACAATAATGCCATATGTATGTCGCCGGCGTACCGGAATTTCCTCCAGCAGGAGTTCCTTTAAATAGAACTGCCATAGGGCGGTCTCTTTTAAGCACATTTGAAAACTATTGGTCTTAACCGAATCTGAACCTGTAGGCCAGATGAATGTGAATTTATTACAGTGGAATATTAGAAGGTGTAGGAAGATCTAATGCATATTGAGACATATAAGGAGCAGGGACTACAGTGAGCCACCCAACCAAAATTTCACTGTGGTAAATGATGGTGCTGAGTCACAATATACAGTATCCAACTCATCTTAGTTTTGCGTAGGCGTATTGCCTTTCAAAAACAAATATATAATGACAGCTCGATACAAGGTTTTGTGCATTTTTATAAAAACACACATAAACTCACTCAAACGATTGTTACAACTACTGAACGTCTAAAATGGCTGAAATGTTGGTGAGTAGGTGTGAACAGATGAACAACGAAATTCACTAGCGAGTGCTGCCATCTTCATATTAAGGTTGGAAACTTTTCACATCACCGCCGTATATATTTATAGTGCCTTCATAACCAAAATATGTTTTCTTCATATATGCATGGTGTTATAAGGTTATCATCACAAGTAGTTATTCGTTTAAGGGGGGACGTAGGAGAAAATGTTCAAAAAATCTAATTTCTTTTTCTACTGTTTTGTAAAATAGTATATAGTGTTAGCTATCAAACGCCAAAATATTATGACTGTACATGGTCCGTATGTACCTTTAAAAATTAAATGCCCTAATGATGCATAGTAGCATAGTATCAACACATAGTCTTCCATCAGCTGTCTTGGAATCTATAAAGCCCACCTACCAATTCTTAGCACACCCAGACTTGCTAAAAAAAATGTCTCTATGGAGAGACACAAAACCTAAATGAAAGCCTCAACAGTTTGATATGGAAAAGGTGTCCCAAAGCATCATTTATGTCTTCCACAGTGGTGAAAATTGCTACATTTGATGCTGCAATAGTGTTTAATGATGGGAATATTGGCAGAAAGAAAGTTACGCATCAGTTAGGGTATCAATCTGGTGTGTTTATGGAAACAATTTTGCAGAGTATCGACAACATTCGCATCGCTGGTGCAGAAAGAGCTATGACATTAATGCAGAAAGAAGCAAGACAGAAGAGGAATTTAAAAAGAAAGGCTGAAGAAGACCAGAATGAGGATACAGACTATGGATATGCGAAATTCTGACTTAAAATTAAAAGGCAAACTAAATAATACATATTGTATTTTAATTACCTTTCCCCGTAACTTGCATTTTCTACAACTTCAACCCATTTTTCTACAGTGGTGCAACTTAGCACACAGCTTTCTTATGCCACAACGAACATTTCGTTGGTTCTATAATTTAAGATTAAGCTCTAGATGGAATGTGATGATACAAAATATATGGAATTATTTTAATTCTTAAAGGATGCATTATAAACATTTTCTTTTAAATTCTATACAGCTTCAATAAGAAATCTAAATCCAACAAATTAATTTTTAGTTTGTATTAAAAGAACATACCAAATTTAAGAAAGATATCATATGTGAATTTTGAAAAAAAAAATGGGCTTAAGTTTGTAAACATTTCTGCATATAGAAAAAATATGTAGCATTAGTTATAAACAACGGAAAATTATGAAAAAATTGTGCATATTAACTGTATTATCTTAAATGAGTATACTAAGTTTCACTTCTCTAACTTGAAAGCTTTGGATGTTATGACTATTTATGTAAGACCCTGAATATTTGCATACGCCCCCCCCCTTAAACTACTCGAAACAAAGAAATTCACCTGTACAGAATTATTATGCTCCATTCGTACTAATGACGGCTGAAGGCCTGCACATAACTTTTCTTAGGTTTTTGTAATGATCCTATGTTACATGACTTTGTTTTTCCTCAATCCTACCTAGTCCAAATAAAATTATTGCGTACAACAAATGTTTGCTGGGTATGTTACTTATGTTATATTCCCAGGTCACCATTTCAGTGGTGAATGGCTGTATGGACTACTATGAAACATATATTTACTAATAATTATTTCCTATATAATTAAATTTGTAAACAATTTCGAAGACCAGCAGCTGAATATATTATTATTATTATTATTATTATTATTATTATTATTATTATTATTATTATTATTATTATTATTATTATTATTATTATTATTATTATTATTATTATTATTATTATTATTATTATTATTATTATTATTATTATTATTATTATTATTATTATTATTATTATTATTATTATTATTATTATTATTATTATTATTATTATTATTATTATTATTATTATTATTATTATTATTATTATTATTATTATTATTATTATTATTATTATTATTATTATTATTATTATTATTATTATTATTATTATTATTATTATTATTATTATTATTATTATTATTATTATTATTATTATTATTATTATTATTATTATTATTATTATTATTATTATTATTATTATTATTATTATTATTATTATTATTATTATTATTATTATTATTATTATTATTATTATTATTATTATTATTATTATTATTATTATTATTATTATTATTATTATTATTATTATTATTATTATTATTATTATTATTATTATTATTATTATTATTATTATTATTATTATTATTATTATTATTATTATTATTATTATTATTATTATTATTATTATTATTATTATTATTATTATTATTATTATTATTATTATTATTATTATTATTATTATTATTATTATTATTATTATTATTATTATTATTATTATTATTATTATTATTATTATTATTATTATTATTATTATTATTATTATTATTATTATTATTATTATTATTATTATTAGTATTATTATTATTATTATTATTATTATTATTATTATTATTATTATTATTATTATTATTATTATTATTATTATTATTATTATTATTATTATTATTATTATTATTATTATTATTATTATTATTATTATTATTATTATTATTATTATTATTATTATTATTATTATTATTATTATTATTATTATTATTATTATTATTATTATTATTATTATTATTATTATTATTATTATTATTATTATTATTATTATTATTATTATTATTATTATTATTATTATTATTATTATTATTATTATTATTATTATTATTATTATTATTATTATTATTATTATTATCCAGTTTTTATGAGACATATAACTCATAAAAAGTTTTTAAATATATGTTCTGTAATAAATTTATTTACAATAATTACAATGATACATATTTACAGAAATATTTTCATTTTATCTTAATACAGGACATACAATTGATTTATTCCGTTTCCAAAAGGCAACCATGTAATAGTTCTAAAAGACGAGAATGGCTCAGTGGTTAGACCGCTTGGCTCTCACCAAGGCGGCCCGGGTTCGATCCCAGGCGACGGCAAAGTGAGATTTGTGGTGGAAAATATGGCGTTGGGGCGGGTTTTTCTCCGGGACCTCCGGTTTCCCCCGCCATCTCATTCCACCGGTGCTCCATCTTCATCTCATGCATCATCAGTGTCACCGCCTGCGGTGCCGTTTGTAGTAAAATCGGGCGTTAAACACTACACATTTCATAAAAGACGAGATTTTTGTTCATAATTCTGACTCACCCAGTATGAACGCACAGCAAGAGAAGGGTGGTATATAATGGAAAAAAAAGAAGACAGAAACCTTTTCAGATGAAGGACAAGAAAAAAACCGTAATTGAGAATTGTATGCTTGTTAACTTGGTGTCTCTCTTCCCGTTCATTCACTCTGAATATCCTAAATCCCATTATTTCCGATCATTAGGAACAAATCCATATAACGGCACGGAAGAAACACGAAGCAAAGAGTAGAATGTGCCCTGTAGCGCGAAACTTCCACTACTTCTCAAGCATCTTTTCCTTTTGTTATTTAAATGACTGAGCAGAGAATTTAAAATATGCATATGTAAATTTATTACGGGAACCAAGCAATTATTTATTTTACTGCAGATGGAGAAATAAAGAGAGTTGAGTCTGAGATGTATTTTCCTCCACTTGAAGTCTGCAGCTATAACCTTAGAATTTCGCTGAACCTGCTCTTTCTGTTCTCCATTTTACTCCGTAGCTTAAGCAAATCCTTATTTCGGCCGGAATGACTTTGCCCCGTCTTCTTCCAGACTTTATTACGCCCCTACGTTCCACTTTTTTCCTTTATGCTATCCATTTTCCGCAAATAATGTTACCACGTTCCATGCACTTTCTAAGCAATAATTTTATATCTTTAATGTTTTGTGGCCCTCCGATAACCTATAAGACATATATCATTTAAGTATTACACCAAGGAGCATAAAATTTCTTTGCAAAAACCATCCCCAGCAATCAGACTAAAATACCGTCATCAGTTATCTATAAAAACGGAAGCAAAAATGTGCGAGTGCTGTTCAATAAATAATGATCATAATTTTTTCGATAACGTACCCTTACACATCCTCAAAATTTTGATGGTCCTTCTCAAAATAGTCTCCCCTGAATGCAATGCACTTCTCCCAGCGTTTCTGTCAATCTTTAAAGCCATGCTGGAAAACATTTTTTGAGAGATCCTTCAAAATCGCATCTGTAGCCTTCACCACTGCTTCTGATGATGGATAATGCCTCCCAAGAAGGCATTTCTTAAAGTTACGGAATAGAAAAAAGTAATATGGGGCTAAATCCGGACTACAGGGAGCGTGAGGGCTGCACTTCACGTTGATTTTTGCAATATATTCAGCAACAAAATTTCGCAATATGCGGACCCGCATTATCGTTGTGCAGCATCCAGCCTGCTTCACGGAAATGTGGTCTTTTACGCCTGATATGAACTTGAAATGTTTTCAGGACATCCCTGTAGTATTTTCCAGTTACTGATGTGTGTGCAGGTACAACATTCTGATAAACAATTCCATGAATATCAAAGAATGAGATGACCACAAATTTTCCAGCAGTAGCAACCACTTTTGCTTTTTTGGAGGTTGGTGATGAAGGAGATTTCTACACTGAGCTTTGCTGTTTGCTCTCAGGATCAAAATGACATAGCCAAGTTTCATCAGCAGTGATTACATTTGAAAGAAACTTCGGATCTTCCGCTAACATCAACTTTAACTGCATGCAGACCTGCATGCGAATGTCCTTTTGTTCGGTAATCAACAGTCTTCGAACCTATCGCGCACAAACACGACTCATGTGTAATGTTTCTCTCACCAACGTATGGGTGGCACCCAATGAAATGTTAGTACTACAGAAAGTGATCTTGAGGTAATTCGTCAATCCCCTCTCACAATGGCAGCAGCGCTGTTGATGTTTTCTTCCGTAAGAACAGCAACTGGAGCACCAGGTACACCTTCTTTTGAAATTCATTGTTTCCCCTCTTTAAACATTTTAAACCACTTTCGAGTTGTGCTGTAGGCAAGAACAGACTCTCCATAGACCTCCTGTAACATTGTTTAGGCCTCAACTGAAGATTTGTTGAGACAAAAGCAGAATTTCAAAGCCGCATATTACCCCTCGCGTGTTACCTCCATTGCAGTGGTAGGCGATACTGAACATGTCTGAACTTGCCTGGTTCTCACAGGCGGGAACCAGCAGTAACAACAATGAAACTGCTATGGCGATTTTGTTTCACACTGAGCTAACAGAGTATAATAAGGTTGTATTTTAGTGCGAAAAATTATGACCGTAAAAATTATGATAATTCTTTATTGAACAGCTCCCGTAGCTGTTACATGTCACATCGCAGAAAATGTAACCGCTTTAAGTGGCTAATTAAAAATAAAAGGTGAACGAAGTCACCCTTAAGTGATCATCTACAGCTTCTAAACATTCATAGAAAGCTGAAAGCTCTAACCGTATTTTCATTGATGCTAGGATCACATTCTTCAATTTATGAAAAGTAAGCTGATCTAAAAACTTTCCGGCCTCAAAATGAAGTTGCCAGCTTCTAAATAAAAGCTAGTGAATTTCGTTGTTCATCTGTTGATAGTTACTCACCAAAGTTTCAGCCATTTTGGATGTTCAGTTGTTATTTAAGTCGTTTGAGTGAGCTGATATGAGTGTTCCAATGAAAATGGACAAAATCGAGTATCGAGCTGTCATTAAATATTTGCTTTTGAAAGGCAATACGCCCACGCAAATCAAAGATGAATTGGATTCTGTGTATGGGGACTCTCTACCATCAATTATTACAGTGGAATTTTGGGCAGCTGAATTTAAACGTAGACGTAAGAGCTTGGGAGACGATGAATGTTCGAGACGTCCAAAACTGCAACTACCGACGGAAACATCGCAGAGATCCACCAAAGAGTGCCACACGACCGCCGAATTAAAATGAGAGAGATAGCAGAGGCTGTAAACATATCCAAATAACGTGTTTGTCACATATTAAATCAACATTTAGACATAAGGAAACTGTCCGCGGGTTGGGTGCCGCGTTTGCTCACGTTAGACCAAAAACCTGTTCGAATGAACATTTCCAACGCTCTGTTGGCGCAGCTTGGGTTCAAAAAATCCGAGTTTTTGTGCCGATTAGTTACTGTAGATGAAACTTGTATACACCAGTATACACCCGAAAAAATACAGTGCAAACAGTGGACTGCAAACGAAAAACCGGCTCAGGCTCCAAAAAGAGCAAATACTGTTTTTTTTTCGGCTGGGAGAGTGATGGCGACTGATGCAATAGTCATGGAGTTATTTTAATCGAATATCTTCAAAAAGGAAAAAAAAAAACATTCCATGCATACTGCGCAAAATTACTTGAGAATCTGAAGGCAGAACTTGGGTAAAAACGGCCACATTTGCAAAAGACAGTCCAGTTTCACCAAGACAACGCACCGTCTCACACCTCAGCGGTTGCAATGGCGAAAATACACAAATTACGGTTTGAACTGCTTGACCATTCACCTTACTCACCACATATATCCCCAAGCGACTTCTTTTTGTTCCCTCATCTGAAAATTGCTCTCGGAAGACAGAGATTTTCGTCAAATGAAGAGGCAATCACCTTCGTGAACAACTATTTTGCAGAGAAAATCGCTGAGTACTATTTGGATGGGTTACAGAGATTGGAGCATCACTGGGAGAAGTGTGTAGAGTTACAAGGAGACTATGTTGAAAAACGCTGAGTACTATTTGGACGGGTTACAGAGATGGGAGTATCGCTGAGAGAAGTGTATAGTGTTACAAGGAGATAATGTTGAAAAACGCCGAGTACTATTTGGACGGGTTACAGAGATGGGAGTATCGCTGAGAGAAGTGTATAGTGTTACAACGAGACTATGTTGAAAAACGCCGAGTACTATTTGGATGGGTCACAGAGATGGGGGCATCACTGGGAGAGGTGTGTAGTGTTACAAGGAGCCTATGTTGAAGAATGTATTGTATCTTTATTAGGTCGGAAACTTCTCGGAACACGTATGTATAAAGAACAGGGGAAATGCAGCAGTGCAAAGGAAAGTGCCCGTTTATGTTGAGCTCCAAATGTTCTTGTCAGGCCTGAGCCAGCATTCGAAATGTTCCTCTTTCGTAGTTTCACTAAGTCGCCAGATAAATGTCACACTGTGTATTGCACTACTGTGACCGAAAATACTATCACAATAAAAGAGAATCTGATGTTACTTTCACATGACCTTCTCGTCCAATTCTTAGGCAAAAGATTCTTTAAAATTTAACATTTAACATTTCCAGGCTCGAATACGTGAAACCACAGCTGCAACTGCCGACCTAAGCAGACCTCTGGTGTGTTCGGTTGGGTCTCGCTTTCCTTTGAGCGAGTATACGCGCCATTTATCCGGCACCACCTCACACCACAAAGTTTAAATGAATGAGAAAGAAAGGGAATGAAAGGTAAATGATGGAAAGAAATCGTTGTACAGGAGAAATCACTCTTTGCCTTTCAGCCCATAAAAAACCTCAAATCCCTATGTCACAATGCACGTGCAATCGAACCGAGACTTCCCGGATGCTCCATCACTGGAAGCTATTTCTCTTGGACAAGAAAATAGCAGAAAAAAATGAAACTGATGACGTATATGGGGAATGTTAAATAATTACATATTCCTTCATTATGTAAAATTACGAGGACTTGAAGCAAAACAAAAGTATAAAAACAATAATCCAGAAATATGATTTCCAGATCACAATAAACAACTGAGTGAAGAGGGTGTATTTCTTTTCTAACCCATTTGAAAAAATTATGCCCCTCCTTTTCCGAGAATCCCGCTTCTCTTTAATCTTAAGTAAGAAGTCCACTTACCTTCTCCTCTGAAGCCGCAGTCAAAGAAACCGTTTGATTTATTCACGTCTTGCATTCACTGCTTCAAATATATCGCATCACGTGCGTACCTAACCCTAGAAAAGAGAAAAATGAATGAGGTCGTCTATCTCATGTGTTAGTTATTCCTTTAGAAATTACGTCTCTAGGTTTAGGAAGTGGGATAACAAATATTTAATATAACCTTAGACATCTTACGTTATTAATAAAAGGAAACTCAGTATTCTGCAGAAAGCTCCATATTCGTTTTCTAATATATCATTAAATTACATATAAACGTTTATGACAGCAAAAGTTGTAGTTTCACAATACTGTTAACGAAAACAAGAGAAAGTTCACCTTACCTTATTACTTTGTTTGCCTCTATTATAGCCCAATACTACTTGTTTACAAATACAAAACAAAAACACATCTCTTTAATGACCTTTATGTGTCTGTTGTATACACTAACTTGCGCTGCTTGTAATTTTTCGGTACAGGTACTTTGGTCTATATGCCGACACAAACATAATTGTAATTTTCACTGATCATCTCTTCCCTGCCTGCAGACTCATCACTACAGAGCCGGCACGCACTGCACTCATAATTCTAGACCGTATAGCACTCAAGAGTTACTCCAAATACAACTGTGAACTCACTAATTCGACGCCGTCCGTCGCCCGTGCCCACTCAATAAGGAGGCTTCGCACCGCCTTTTATAGCTGGAGCAAATGCTGCAAGTAGAACACTCTCGATTTGCGGAGTTTGAAGGCCTAATATCTGTTTCATATAACCTTGTCCCGCTGACATGTATCAGTCCGCGTTCAACTACCTTCCCCCTCATTCTAATTGGCTAATGCTTTCGCACCATAGGCCATAGGCGGTGTCTTCCCATCACATTTAAACCTGCAGTAAACGTCATAATAATTGCCAGGAAGATAGATAAAATCATACTGTCACCCGAACGTCGGAACTCCCGATAGAACCGGCCGGCAGTAGGGCCAGACGGGAAGCATTCAGGCCACGCCTACCCATTTGTCCCGTGTCACTAACTGAAGGGATGATTAGGAGAGCGGCACGAGCCCTGTACCGTCTCGTTCCCCTCCCACCAGACGTCTCGAAACCTCGGGATTATTGTGCACTCCCCGAACCTTCCAGAAACGGCGATCTTCCCTTTATAAGGTATGTAGTTGGAGAGTCAGCTCAGTTCTTGGCAAGCAGCCGTGAGGAGCACCGAGTGAGTGGACGGACTGGAAGACGGGGTCCAGTTGTGACTTTGTGGGTTCGTGAAATTAAAAGTCCAATTGCGCAACTCAAAAATGTTCTTTATTTCCACCGAATTACAGTCGGAACACTTGCCGATTACACAGAATTACGTAATGCACACAATTGCAATTCACCAGTTCGTCTGTCATAGGTCCACTGCACGTTCACAGTTACGTACAACTCCTCCGATGCACGTTCACAGTCTTCCGGTACGTTAACTCACTCATGAGCATGTATATCAGAAAGAGGTGCCATCTGTCTTTTGAAGATGAAGTTCAAACATGCAAATACATACAGAGATGCTAAAATTAAAATACCAAATTCTTTAAAGATAGGTCCACAGTGTTGGCAAAAATCACAATTTTTTATTATCCTAACAGCCTGCTTCTGGAGCAACAATTCCTGGTTGGCTTCTCCACTGCTACCCCATAGCAAAATGCCATAATTCAAGTTTCAGTGATATAAACTATAATAAACACTTAATAAAATATTAGTGGAAACACACATTTTAAATCTTATTTTTTATTTGTAATTTACGTCCTCCAACGTTAAGTCATATTGAACGATAAATGAAATGGGTCAAATGTTGCTCAAATGAGCTGAGAGTGTCTTATTTAGAAAAATAAAACATTTGACAACCTCTTGCATATTTCTGTTATGTGTAATTTCCAACAAAGCTTGTTGTCCAACAATATTCCAAGTAGTTGAACCCTCTGCTCATTACTCTGTTTATCTTTTAAACTAAATAATATAGTTAAATATAAAAGGACCCAAAATAGATCCTTGAGGAACTCCCGTAGTTGCATCTCGAACTGTTGACATTTGATTATTAATTACAACCACTTCCTTTATATTCTTAAGGTATATTCGAATTAGAGACAGCTATTTATTTTTAATTCCATAGTAATCTAATTTCTTTAGCAACAGATCATGTGGTAAACAATAAAAAGCTTTACTAAGATCACATAAGCATGCCGCTACATTCTGTTTGTTCTCAAAAGCATTAAGTACTTCATTTACTAGAGATTCAGTACCCATTACAGTGGACCTATTATGCCTAAAGCCATACTTTTCTTTACATAGTATTCTGTTGATTGCAAAGTATGAAACCAACTGCTCTAATATTACAGTTTCAATGACTTTAGATATAATTGGCACCAATGATACTGGCCTATAATTAGAAACATCCTGCGTGTTTCCTTTTTTATATACAGGAATAACTTTCGATATTTTCAAGGGGTCAGGAAACCAACCTTAGTTAAGGCATTGATTAAAAATGAGTGCCAAAGGATCCAACAGGTTCGAAGTACTTAACTTTGATAAATAATAAGAAAAACTATTGTAATCCTAACAAATAATTAATGCGATCCACCAGGAGAACGAGTTGTGTATAAAACTGCCAGGCAACAAAGTAACTAAATCTATATCGAGTAACACAGGAGTAAGGTAGGGATGTAAACGTAGTCCAATATTATATATATATCGATGGTACTTTAGGAGAGATATCAAGTTGTAGGGTACATTCACCTGTTATTAACAATAAAAGAAATCTCAAGGCTACTGTTTGCAGACTACCTAGTGGTTGGGTCCATATCAAGTGGAGGACTGAGAAGAACAATCAAGGCTCCCAAATCTTGTTGCAATAAATGGGGTTTGAAAGTGAATGAAAACAAAACCAAGATTATGGTCTTCAAAAAAGGATACAGGTTGCGTAATAATTAGAAATGGGAGGTTAATAGAAGTGAAACAGAGGTGGTGAGGATATATGATTATTTGGGGACAGGGTTGAGTTCAGATAGTAGCTGTAAAGAGCAAAAATAGATGTATATGGCAAAAGGTAAAATGAACATGAGGGTGGTAAAATCATGCTACAGTAAACAGCCAGATATGAATGTCAAATAGTTGGAGAGGATTTACCTGGCAGTAGTGGAAATGACTAAGAACAATTAAGATAAAAATGTAGATTAAGATAAGTGGAATTACAAAATGTGCAAAAAGGAGTAGAGGGCCTCCAATACACGGAAACCTAGGGTTAGGTGTATGGGGACCGAATTATTCTTCTCAATGTTTAAATGTCTCACCATCCCCTTGCTTTCGTATGAAAAGTATAAGGATCAGTAGCAAATCCATATAAATTTTATACCCGTACGGAAATTTGTTCACAGTTTTTTATGTTCTGATAAGAGACATTCCATATTAACGCTTCAGTGTTTCTTAATTTCCTAATGGATGCGAAAAATTAATGAATCTATTTTAAAGGAAAACCCAGATGTAATTGAAAGTGGGATTCAAGTTATTATAATGACAGTATCTTGTGGGAAAATATCCCCTATCATTTCCAAAGCTTTCTTTTGCATTCGCAGGGCTGCATTCAGTTCTCCAAGGACTTGGAGGAATTTCAATAGCTGTCACATTTCTAAGAAATACCAATCCTTTCATGCTGTATACAAACAGAGAAGACAAGAGAGATCGGTGTGACAGGCATTTGAACAAGAGCTTCACAGAAAGGTTGTAATTATTACGAAAAATATACTTTTTATTATTATTCTATGCTTCACAAGTTTCATTCATTTATTTTTTCCTCCGTTTGCAGAAGTTCCCCACACAAAGCATACCGCATTGCACTAAAAGGAACTTACTATTAAACCTTAAAAAGAAACATAAAAGGAACAAATAATAAAATAACCAGCAGTTGAGCGGTAAACTTACAGAAAGAGAATAAATGCAAAAATATTTACCTTTCAAAAGTCCACAATATCTTACATAAAAATGTGTATATGCTTTAATGCAAATTATTTCGTAGGATTGTTAACAGTGTTTTCAGCCATGAATATTGTCGCCAACCCATTATTTACGATAGCGTGGCTTGTGTACACAAAGAGCCTGCAGCTAAAGATAGCGCGGAGATAAAAGACTGGCCGAAACACATAGACCGCTTGCAGGTCTGCATGCGGTTAAAGTTGAAGTTAGAGGAAGATCTCTTCTATTAAACTCCCATTTCTCATTTTTTATCCTCTTTTGAATACCATTGTCTTGGTTTTGTTTCTATTTACTTTCAAACCCCATTTACTGCAATAAGAATTGGCTGCCTCTATTGCTCTCCTCAGTTCTCCACTGGACATGGACCCAGCTACTAGATCGTCCTTTTGTTCGTGAATCAACAGTCTTGGAACCCATCGCGCACAAACCCGTCTTATGTGTAATGTTTCTGTCACCATCGTGTGGGTGGCACCCAATGAAATGTTCAGTATTTCAGAAAGTGATCTTACGGTAATTAGTCGATCCTCTCTCACAATGGCAGCAGCAGTGTTAATGTTTTCTTCCGTAAGAGCAGTAGCTGGAGCACCGGGTCTACCTTCCTTTTAAATTGATTGTCTCCCCTCTTTAAACATGTTAAACCACCTTCGAGCTGTGCTGAAGGGAAGAACAGACTCTCCATAGGCCTCCTGTAACATTGTATAGGCCTCAACTGAAGATTTGTTGAGACGAAAGCAGAATTTCAAAGCCGCATATTGTTCCTCGTGTTTTACCTCCATTGCAGCGGTAGGCGATACTGAAATTGCCTGGTTCTCACATGCGGGAACCAGGAGTACCAAAAAAGAAACTACTAGCGTGTTTGATTCACATTAAGCTGATTGAATTTTAGTGCGAAAAATGATGACCGTAAAAAATTATGAGCATTATTTATTGAACAGCCCTGAAATAACCTGGCTGCTAAAATATTGAGAGGTGATGGCGAATCCTATGCACTAATCCACTGAAGACAAGCGGCAGGATTGAAAGAAAGGAAGATATATTGCTGTCCCCATGCTTCCAGTATCACAGTACATATTCAACAAAATGTAGAAAATATGAGCCAGAGAGCTATCCCTCAGAGCAGGTGTTTTTCTGGGAATTGATCTTGGTGTTAAAGCTGCAGCGAACGGCCAGCAGAATAGCACATTCTGAGTCCACAGAAGAGTTTCTCGTTCCAAAGACAGAAACTGCCTCCAAACTTAGTCAGAGATCTTGATAAGTTGTAATAACAACTGGTCCCAGAACAAAGCCGCCAAACAGTGAAGAAATCAACAAGTTTAGGACTTTCTTTGTAGTGACTGGCAGTCACAACTGACTGTGCATCCCAGTAGATGAATTCACTCCATAGAAACACAATCAGGTAATTAAATTCGTAATGTTGGTTTATAGGAAGCACCTAGATAACATACCTCAGTTTTTTGAGAACAAGGAAAATGTACGTGCTCTACCCTATGGACTAAAATTTATCTTCTTTCAAGTTGTCCACCCAATTTATACCGTACTGTATCACGTCTGTCGGACAATGTGGTTTCTTGAAAGTTCATTGTTGGGTTCATTGAACTAAAGCTATATTTTCAATGCATAATTTATTAACAGTAGAGACACAGGAAATAAGAAGATAGAATATGGTTCAAACAAATATCTTGAATAATTATTATTCACATCTGCATTCGCCCCTTAGTTTCATAACATATCTGTTCTTTACTGGTCCAGGAAATAAATATCATTGAGATAATCAAACAGATTTTAACAATCAATAACACTAGACAACAAAAAAATAGTTCTTAAATGTTTCGAGCACTTCATGAGGCAATGCCTACTAATTTGGGGTTCAGAAAGACAAAACTTACAATAAAAAATTGTATAAGACTCAGTTTCTATGATATACACAAGGTGGAAGTATTACATATTAACGGATTGAGAGAAAAGGATACATTTTAATTACATACATGCTAACAACAATGAAAGTGCATTTGATTTTTTAAACTGGTAATTACATGCTGAGAGTTCTAAATTGCTGGAAAAATACTTCGCAGATAGTCGTGTCTGAAGAGAATCATGTGGTGGCCTATTGACTTCGTCGTACTTTAGCTTGCCTCTTGTGATGGAGTTCCGCAGAATCCCTATACAAAGATCAACAGTAATCCGCAAGCATTGCTTCATTCCAACGGCCCTGATATCTTTGTTCCATAACAGAAATGTCCTGATGGAATCTCTCCCCATGTTCATCACTAACAGCTCCACAACCGGGAGGGGAAAAGTCTAGGTGGGAGTGGAGAAAATGGATCTTAAGGGACATGTTGCATCCAAGGTTACGGTATTTTTGCAGGAGCACTGGCACCAAATGCTTGTAGTTGTCAACTACGGTATTTTGACAGGTGTGCCAACTCACAAAAAATTCCCCCAAACTTAAAATCATAACTCTAAAAAAAAAGAACTGTCACTTTATCTTCAAAACAAAAGTTAATCTGTCATTTTTATGATGAATTTTTGAATTCAGCAGACGGAAATACAAGAAAATTTTAAGCCCGAAACATTTTCATTGTTTCCCAGTGTATTCAACGGCGGTTAGCGGTGTTATTATGTACTCATACTTTGTAAATGGCCTTTAAAACTTCAGATTAACTATAGAACTTTACTATACTCTTTACATAGAATGAATTTTGTAAAAAGTTGATATTGACTATTTTGATTAAACTACCACATGTTTAATACAGCTTATTTATAAATAAATGTAAGTCTTAAATTTTCTGGGGGTAGCTTCTGTAGGTCCTTTTGATTCTGGATAATTTTTGCATAACTGGTACATCATAAGAGATAGAGGTAACCTTGTTAATCTCATAGAGATAACCTTATTAATCTCTCTTCATATTCATATTCATATTTATTGCAACTTAATAATAAATGTCAAAAAATTGTCATTCATCTCTCTCTTTCACACACACACACACACACACACACACACACACACACACACACACACACACACACACACACACACACACACATAATTATGCAAAATCATCGAAGTTGTCATCAGAATATTCATCTATACTGTAATAGGCTCTGCTTAACAAGAATTTAGTCAGTTTAGATTTAAGCTTAACAGCTGACACAGTACTTTTTAGGCTTTTGGAAGCTTATTAAGTAGTTTTGGACCAAAGTATTGGGACTTAGGTTTAAAAAGTTTTAGCCTGTGACCCTTAACTATATAGTTATTATTTCCCCTTGTTTCATATCTGTGGACATCGGAATTTTTGGAGGATATATTCCTGTTGTGTACAAAAAATTGTTCACAGAATAAATATGCAAAGAACAGTAAGTATGTTTAATTTTTTAAAATACGGCCTGCATGAACTCGTACGTGTTATTTTTGCCAGGTATCTGATAGCTCTTTTCTGTAGGAGAAAAATTCTGTTAAAGTTTAATTTGGAAGTGTGTCCCCACAGCTCCATGCCATAACAAATGTGTGAATATATTAATGCAAAATATACTAACATACTAGTATCCACTGAGAGAAAATTGGCTAAATATCGCAACACAAAAAGTCCTGAGCTTAATTTACTTTCTAGTTTTTCAATGTTCCAAGTTCACTTGTCATTAAGGATTAAACCTAAAATATTTACACTTTTTACACACTGGACTAGACTATTGCCTATATTAAACTGAGGTTTGAAAGGACGTCTCTTAAAATCAAATAGAATTAATTTGCTTTTTCGTGCATTAGTAGATAGCCTATCATTAAAATACTGTGCCACGATATTGGAGGTCAAATTTGCATCGATTGCTAGGTTTAATAAGTTGCTGTTGCTGAAACCCAGTGTGGCATCATCTGCATACAAACTTAAAATACATTACCCTGTACCATAGTTTTTATGTCGTTAATATACAAAATAAACAACAGAGGTCCCAAAATAGATACCTGGGGCACGCCAGACTGTACCTCTGAAGGTTTTGAAATAAAGTCACCTTCAACATGAAAAATTCAATGCCATAGCCGGGATTTGAATCACGGACCTCCTGGTTTCCGTCCAGTCGCTCTTAACCTTTGAGCTACCAGGAGCTCCATCAATTAACTAAAATAATAAAAGTTAAATGATTAAGCCTGGGGCTTAAATACTTACAATAGTAAGTCGCCACAAACGGTGTATCTCGGATGCGAGAGCACCTAGTGGTCTACCGGGGAAATATACGAGTCTACTGGAGAATTTAATATCAGTACGGCACGTTGGCTATGTAGCTCAAAGATTAAGAGCGACTGGACGGAAACCAGGAGATCCGTGGTTCAAATCCCGGCTATGGCATTGAATTTTTCATGTTGACTCTATCCATCACATATCTTAGCCTATAGGCCACGCCGTGGCTCAGTGGTTAGACCGCTTGGCTCTCACCAAGGCGGCCCGGGTTTGATCCCAGGCGACCGCATAGTGAGATTTGTAGTGGACAACACGGCGTTGGGGCACCTGTGCTCCATTTTCATCTCATGTATCATCAGTGTCACCGCCTGCGGTGCCGTATGTAGTAAAAGCGGGCGTTAAACACTACACATTTCATTTCTTAGCCTATATACGGCTAGTGTGGAGAAATGATTAATTTCCATCAATTAACTAAAGTCACCTTGTTTACATTTCAGTTGTACATATTGTGTTCCTTCTTTTTAGATGGCGATTTTCCCAGGATATGCCTTTTTACTGCTTTACATTTTAAATCATTTATTATTTCTCAAATTAGAAATCCCTCGATATACATTTTGCCTAATCATGCATTAAATGTAATTTCAAATCCACTACATAGTGACCTACCCTAAAATATTTGACTGTAGATGAAATCTACTACATTCCCACAATTCCAATATACCTACAAGGAAATAAGCTGTAAGTTAATTTCCACGAAAGTTTATCTCGAGTGAGATGAAGGAAATGCGAGAATGCCGATTTGTGAATAATTTGAACAAGAGTAGGTGGAGAACGTCACGTGTGTATGAAAGCAGGTTCTTTTTTCTCCTAAAATGAAGTGTATGCATATACAAATTGATTTTAAAGTTAATATCCATCCTTATTTAATTTTCACGTCTCCTCCTTCAATGACCTTTTCCGAAGTCATTGTTGGCTCCGTCTGCTGTGAGCTACAAAGCGCCCACACGCCTCCGTATCCCAAGCCAGCTGTTGAACTTTGCTTCTCCCTTGTAAACATCCCTTTAATGACCTGTAGGTACTTACCAAGCGACTTCTACATCCATGTCCTACATCTCCTTACACATACTTATTTACAATCTTACGTCTATCTTCCGTAATTGGTTGACCCATACAGTCTTTTGTTTCTTGTTCTTTTTAGTGAAAGTTTTGCCTTTTATATTATTCGATAGAGAATAACACTCTACAAAATAGTTTTTTTTAGTATTACTCTTTTTAGGTCAATAAAATAGAATGTGAAGTCGACAACAGAGACCATTTTCCTTGATCAATTCTCTGATACACATGGAACCTCAATTAAGCTCTAAAAGTACAGGATGTGGACAATGCTCTTTGTTGTCGACTTGACATTCCGTTTTATTGGCCTGAAAAGGACAAAGAGTATACCATGTGGCACCGAGCGGGATAATCCAGGCGGTTTATTCTGTGGCCCGAATTCGGGAGGCTCGGGGTCGATTCTCGTAGCCGACCTACCTGACCCATGCTTTTTCGGGGCGTTTTCCGTGTCGCAAGGCAAATGCTGGGTAGGTTAACTACATCCCCCGAGTTTCCTGTCCCTCCATTTTATCTCCATTAGCATTTGACATCATCTCTCATCTCATGGTCTCTTTCAGGGTAGAAGTGTCGGAGGGTATCTCGGTGGTTACCGGCCTCAGCTACCCTGCTGGGACCATTTCGGGGCCACCAGCCAGGGAACTTTATGGCTCGGATCGCCTGCCTGGGACCTTTAGGCCTGGGCTGCTGGGTTCGTTGCCGTTCCGCTGTAGGGGAGCGTGTCCGTTATCCTTTCCCGTAGGGGAGGGGATCCGTCCCCTTCAGCTGCTGTGGTGCGGGCGCTGCGGACCCTTAGCACTCGTGGTACCTCTGACGTTACTAGCGGAACCTCGGGCCGAACATCTGAGCCCCTCCTTCGGGAGTTGTTCGGATTGGGATGGTCTCGAGGGGGCAGTGGTTCCCAATACCCATGGGAGTCGGGTACGTCTAAGGACGGGGTTGAGGGAAGCCATTAATTCTCCCGGGTACTAGCCTGCAGAGCTAGTAGAAGGTGTGCTAGATCGCCAGGCGACCCACCGAGGTCATATCGTTAGCCTTCACCTTTGGTGTTGGCGCGCGCAAGTGGCGAATCCACTTCCATCCCGTGTTGTTTCCTTGGACCAGATGGGGGGGGGGCCTTGTTTGTAACCCAGGTCTTGTCCTATGGAAACCCCATGGAGGACGCCGAGCGCCCTTTGGGACAGCTCGGAAAACTCCCTGGTTGAAAGAGGCCCGGGTCTTGCTCCTACGGGTTCAAGACTAATAGGAGTAGAACCTCTGGACTCAATTGTCCGTTGTCCTGGCCTGTTGGGGAAAGTCTATATCCAAGTAAACTCTAGGGATCCTACCCTCTGTACTGTCCTGGCCCCTTGGGTCCACCGCTGTCTGTCTCCTTCGCCTCATCCTTCCTCCCGGAGATGTCCCCACTTGGGGGCATAGGATCAATGGGCCGAGCATGCTGGCCTACGTACCGAATGCCCACCATAATGAAATCCCAATCTCAATCCCAATAGCAGGTAGCCCAACTGCCCCGTCTTTTAGGTAAGCAGACACTCCATGCGTTAGAACAGTTGCAAAACGCAAAACGCAGTACAATTGAAGGCGTGGCGCAACCGACTTTTGTGATGCAGCGAGGGTAGACAGTCAATTCCTAGGCCTGAACTAGCGTGTAGTACGTGATAATAGACAAGAACAGTGCAGCAATCGAAAGAGTCTTAGAATGTTTTCCATTTATTTTTAAAGAATCTTTATTTTCGACGGAATAAATCAACTTTTAGATTAGCAATTTAATGAGGAATTTTTCTTTGACTTGTCCGTAATTACACATAGCTATTTCTTTTGCTTTCTCCACTACTACATAGAGTATGTAGGGAAAGAATTGATTTTGTTCTTTTCGTGTCACCCTCTTTGGTGCACGTTGAATCAAACATTTCCCTATACGTTGTTCTTTTCTTCGTTACCAGTATTTCTTCATTTTATTTGATCTTTTGTTCCTTTCTTTTGCCCAGATGAAACGTTTGACCAGCAACTGGCCTACCGGAGGAGGAAGTCGTTCACTCATCCTGCCAGGCACCGCCGAGGCACCCGCCGACACTTGTACCCTGTAAGAGACCACCAGATGAGAGATGATGTAAATGATAATGGAGATGAAATGGAGCGATTGGAAATTCGCGGGGTGTCATTAACCTATTCAGCATTTGCCTAGCGTCCCTAGGAAACCCTCGAAAAGGTCCCATGAGCCACGTAGATCGACCACGGGAATCTAACCCCGGACTGGCGTGCGAGCTACAGACGAAACTGCCTGAGTCATCCTGCTTGGTATGCAATAATTGAAATATGTCTCCTGGAAATGTGCTAGAAAAAAATTCTATAATATACGGCGAAAAAGTGTATCGTTTAAAACCACCTCACGCTATAGACCTTCATCCCTCAAAACGGGTTTCGGACGCATTGCATCCCTCCATCCATAATTTAGTTGTTCAAAGGCCGATGTATAACTAATGCAAACCATAGGTGCGGAAAACCTTACGTTCATGTCATTGGCTTTGTATACAAAGTGATTTCGAAATAATCATAAGCGGCCTTCCATTGTTTTTGTAATTAACGATGATGAATTTGCGAGTGCGCACTGCCCCTTTTAAGCAGATTTATTGTTTGTACCAACGCTTAAACGCTTGCATGAAAATTTCCCCCATGCCATTTCCCGCCACAATGTTTATTTTCAATCATAGCCAAACACTTTGAGCCCACATCGGCGGCAGTATTGAGCGAGACAGAGAATAAAAAAAAGCTGCTGGTGTGTACTGTATCTATAAAACACGTGGAAACCACAGAAAAACCACAGGGTGGTTAGTGAAGGGATGCTCACCTCTGCATATTCCGCTCAGTGACCCTCATTTGTCTATTTGTTCTGATTTTAATGTCCGTTGGATCTGCTATGCCACTAGATTGGTGCATCTGCATTGGAAAGAATACCTAATCGGGTAACCCAAACTATACCCAGGAGGAGGTATCTATCTATCTATTATCTATTTATCGTAGGTATCCACAGCAAACAAAATAACAATTATTTGAAGAACAATTAGCTTATGGAAATAAATTGTTCTTTCACATTAGCCGTGTTTGCGCGCACTATGAAAGGGTAGAGCCAGACTGAAAAATTCAATGTCATAGCCGGGATTTAAACCACGGATCTTCTGGTCTCCGTGCAGCCGCTCTAAACCATTGAGCTACTATGCCCAACATGCCAACATGACATTAAATTCTCCAGCTGATTCATGTGTTTCCTGGTAAACCACATAGGAATTGTCATAAACACATGAGACAACTTCCTTAATGGCGACTTACTATGCTGTAAGTACTTTAAGGCCCGGGCTTTATAGTTCGGACCACTGTTATGTGCAATTAATGAAAATTAATTGTTTTTTCACACTAGCCATGTGTAGGATGCACCATGAAAGGGTAGCGTTAGAGTGACAAATTCAATGCTATAGCCGGGATTTAAACCATGGATCTTCTGGTCTCCATCCAGCCGCTCTAAACCATTGAGCTGCTATGGCCACCGTGCCAATACGACATTAAATTCTCCAAATGACTCGTGTTTTTCCCGGTAAACCACTTAGGAGTTCTCATAAACACACGGGACAACTACCTTAATGGCGACTTACTCTGCTATAAGTACTTTAAGGCCCGGGCTTTATAGTTCGGACCACTACTAGGTACAGTTAATAGAAATTAATTGTTCTTTCACACTAGCCGTGTGTAGGACGCACTATGAAAGGGTAGAGCCAGACTGAAAAATTCAACACCATAACCAGGATTTGAGCCATGGATCTTCTGGTCTCCGTCCAGCCGCTCTAAACCATTGCCAGTCAACGTGCCAACATGACATGAGACAACTACCTCAACTTTTTTTTTTTTTTTTTTTTCAATTTACGTCCTCCAACGTTGTGTCGCAGTATTAGGAGGGCTGTTTAATAAAGAATGATCTCAGCTTTTTGACAACGTACCTTTACTTATCCTTATAACTTTGATGGTCCTTCTCAAAATAGCTTCCCGTGAATGCGATGCACTTATCCCGGCACTTCTGCCAGTCTTCAAAGACATGCTGGAAACCATTTTTTGAAAGATCCTTCAAAATCGCCTCCTCAGACTTCACCACTACTTCTAATGATGGATAATGCCTTCCACCAAGGCGTTTCTTCAAGTTAGGGAATAGCAAAAAGTCCCATGGGCCTAAATCCGGACTATAGGATGGGTGAGGAATGCACTTAATGTTGATTTTTGCAGGATATTCAGAAACAACTTTGGCAATATGCGGCCGCGCATTATCGTGGTGCAACATCCAGCCTGCTTCACGGAAATGTGGTCTTTTGCACCTGATATGGACTTGCAATGTTTTTAGGACATCCCTCTAGTATTGTCCAGTTACTGCTGTCTGTGCACGTACAACATGCTGATAAACCATTCCATGAATATCAAAGAATTAGATGACCATAACTTTCCATACAGAAGCAGCCACATTTGCTTTTTGGGGGATTGATGATGAAGGAGATTTCCACACTGAGCTCTGCTGTTTCCTCTTAGGATCAAAACGATATAGCTAAATTTCATCAGCAGTGATTACGTTTGAAAGAATCTCCGGATCTTCCCCTAACATCAACTTTAACTACATGCAGGCCTGCATGCTAATATCCTTTTGTTCGGAAATCAACAGTCTTGGAACCCATCGCGCACAAACACATCCCATATGTAATGTTTCTGTCACCAACGTATGGGTTGTACCCAATAAAATGTTGAGTATTTCAGAAAGTGATCTTAAGGTAATTCGTCGATCCTCTCTCACAATGGTCGCAAAAGTGTTGATGTTTTCTTCCGTAAGAGCAGCAACTGATGCAACGGGTCCACCTTCCTTTGAAATTAATTGTCTCCCCTCATTAAACATTTTAAACCACCTTCGAGCTGTGCTGTAGGGAAGAACAAACTCTCTATAGGCCTCCTGTAACATTGTATAGGACTCAACGGAAGATTTGTTGAAACGAAAGCAGAATTTCAAAGCCGCATATTGTTCCTCGTTTGTTACCCCCATTGCAGCGGTAGGCGATACTGAACATGTCTGAAATTGGCTGGTTCTCACAGGCGGGAACCAGGAGTACCAACAATGAAACTACTACGGCGTGTTTATCTCACATTAAGCTAACAGAATATAATGAGGTTGAATTTAAATGCGAAGAGTTACGACCGTAAAAAATTATGATCATGCTTTACAGAACAGCCCCCGTAGTTCCATATTTTGAAGTTTCTGAGTTTAAAATCCAAGTTAGGTATTTATCCGTCTTTACGTTTTAGAGTTTTTAAATACACTTATGCAGAGACACATGGTTGTGCACGTTTGCCTTCTATTTACGGTTTAGTCGAACTCTTGCCTAATTCCTGTCCTAGTAGTCAGCCATAAGGGTAATAGAACTGTACCATTCAACGGTCCCTTAGTTCGCGAGATGGTTAACATTGATTAGAAAGTAAAATTTCAATAACTGGAAGAGGAAAAAGAAGAAAAGAAAATAACTGTAAAGCCATACTGCGGGTTTAGCTTCTTTATACCACAAATCCACGTAGTACCGTAGGGAAACACTTCCCTGTACTGCAGTTGGTTATTCCGACGTGTGAATAAGACGCCGTGTGATAATACGCGACCTGGCCAATGGTTATTTGCTGCCATTTCTCCAAATTGCTCTCCGCTTTGTAGCATCATTCGTAGGGCTTGAGTAAGGTAAAAGTGCTTAGTAGGATGTCTCTTCCAACAAAATGCCATGCTTGCTAAAGATACAGACTGCGAAAACAAGTGAACCTCAGGGCTATGTTTCGGAGAATATAGAAATTGCTAAAACATGCAGCTACTTGTACATAATCTGGCTTTCTAATTATTGTAGAGCATGGTAACCATTGAAGGCATTGAAGAATAACCAATCGGAGTCCAGGTTGAGTTTCGCTATGGCAGTCAGGATCCGTGTAGCACAGACGTTATGGGATATACCAAAAAGCTATAATTGTAATTGGAAGATTGTGTTGTTCTTCAAATAACGTTAGGAAAGTCAATAACGTACTACATTGTTGCCAGTAATGTATGAAAATTTCCGAGGGTTTTTTTTTTTTTTTTTTTAATTTTACGTCCTCCAAAGTTATGTCTTATCGGACGAAGAATGGAATGGGTGAAATGCTGCTCAAATGAGCAGGATCCTTAGAGCTTAGAGTTACCCGACATTCGTCTTTCAGGATAAGCAAAACCTCGGAAAAAACCTTATCCAGGTAACTCACCCTCACCAAGATTTAAACTTTGGGTTTCTTGAACGTGAGGCAGACACGCTACGGAGGCGGGCTTTACGAGAGTCTGAAGAGTTTCAGGCCTCACCATGAAGCTGACAGCATTCGTAAATAAAAGCTAGTGAATTTCGTTGTTCATCTGTTGACAGTTTCTCGACAACGTTTCAGTCATTTTGGATGCTCAGTTGTTATGTAAAAGTCGTTTGAGTGACTATATGTGAGTGTTTTTATAAAAGCGGACAAAATCGATTATCGATCTCTCATTACATATTGGTCTTTGAAAGGCAATACGCCTACACAAAACAAAGATGAGTCTCATTCTGTGTATGGGGACTCTATACCATCATTTACCAGAGTTAAATTTTGGGCACTTGAATTTAAACGTGACCTTAAGAGCTTTGGAGGCGATGAAAGTTCGGGATGTCCAAAACTTGCAACTACCAAAGAAAAGTTCGCCAAATGGTGCTAGACGACCACAGAATTAAATTGAGACCGATAGCAGAGGCTATAAACATGTCGAAAGATTGTGTTTGTCATATATTCAATCAACATTTAGATATAAGAAATCTGTCCGTGTATTGAGTGCCGCATTTGCTCACGTTAGACCAAAAACGTGTTCGAATGAACATTTCCAACGCTCTGTTGGCGCAGTTTAGGCGCAATAAATTCGAGTTTTGGCGCCGATTAATTACTGTATATGAAACTTGGATACAGCATTATATGTCCGGAAAAAATACAGTCCAAACAAAGGACTGCAAAGGGGGAACCGGCTCAAAACGAAAGACAAATAAATAAAATAAAAAAAAATTTCCCGTGGAAAAGTGATTGCGACTGTTTTTTCGAGTAGTCATGGAGTTATTTTAATTGATTAGCTTCAAAACAGATAAAACATTACAGGAGCAAATACGAATCATTAATTGATAAGCTGAAGGCAGAAATTACGCACGAAACGGCGACATTTGCAGAAAAAGAAAATCCTGTTTGACCAAGACAACGCACCGTCTCACACCTCAGCGGTTGCAATGGCGAAAATGCACGAATTGCGTTTTGAACTTCTTGACCATCCGTCTTGCTTGCCAGATCTAGCCTCAAGCGACTTCTTTTTGATCCCTAATCTGAAAATTACGCTCGGTGGACAGCGATTTTCATCAAATGAAGAGGCAGTCACCGAACGTGAGGAGGAGGAGGAGGAGGAGGAGGAGGAGGAGGAGGAGGAGGAGGAGGAGGAGGAGGAGGAGGAGGAGGAGGAGGAGGAGGAGGAGGAGGAGGAGGAGGAGGAGGAGGAGGAGGAGGAGGAGGAGGAGGAGGAGGAGGAGGAGGAGGAGGAGGAGGAGGAGGAGGAGGAGGAGGAGGAGGAGGAGGAGGAGGAGGAGGAGGAGGAGGAGGAGGAGGAGGAGGAGGAGGAGGAGGAGGAGGAGGAGGAGGAGGAGGAGGAGGAGGAGGAGGAGGAGGAGGAGGAGGAGGAGGAGGAGGAGGAGGAGGAGGAGGAGGAGGAGGAGGAGGAGGAGGAGGAGGAGGAGGAGGAGGAGGAGGAGGAGGAGGAGGAGGAGGAGGAGGAGGAGGAGGAGGAGGAGGAGGAGGAGGAGGAGGAGGAGGAGGAGGAGGAGGAGGAGGAGGAGGAGGAGGAGGAAACCTGAAAATGCAAGCACTCAGAAATTGAATCTCTTAAAATGAAATTTAATAGCAGTGTAGATAGTTCCCTATTGATGATGTATCATTTACAACAGAATATCAAATCGATAAACCGGCCGCTGCCGTGGTCCTAGTTGTGATTGTACCTAAGGTACGAGGGTGGGTAAAAAAGTAATGCCCCCTATTCTTTTGCTCCTTTAATTGCTATGAAAATTGAAACCAATGTATATAGCTTGAAAACTATAACATTGACGATTTATTTGTCACTATTCAATATAATATCCGTCCTTTTCCACAGTTTTGGTCCACCTCTTAATTAGAGCATATATTCCAGTGTGGTGAAACACACGGTCTTGCTTCCTAAGCCATTGACGCACGGACGGTTTCACAGCCTCCTCATCTTCAAAATGAATGCCACGATGAGCTTCCTTTAGTGGCCCGAACAGATGGAAGTCTGATGGTACCAGGTCAGCGCTGTATGGGATGAGGTAAGACTTGCCATCCCAATTTCTCAATTTCTACAGTGGTGTAACGGATGGTGTGTGGTCTTGCATTGTCATGCAAAATAAGAACATCCAACATAGTTTTTGTTGAGCGAACTCGGCGAAGACGTGCTTTCAGGTTTTGAGAGTTCTGACGTATTGGACTGAATTTAGTGTGCATCCCTGCTCCAAAAATTCAATCATAAGAATACCCTCTACATCCATAATACTGTAACCATAACTTTCCCTACCGGCGGCTAAGTTTTGAATTTTTTCTTCTTCGCTGACGTTGTGTGATGCCATTCCATTTACTGCCTCTTTGATTCAGGTTCAAAAAAATGAACCCGCGTTTCGTCTCCAGTAACAATTTTTTCCAGAAATTCCTCTCCCTCCAAATTGAAGCGCTGCAAGTGTTCGGAGGCTATTGTTTTCCTTGTTTCTTTGTTTTGGGCGGTTAACATTCTTGGTACCCAAGGTGAACAAACTTTTGAGTAAACCAGTTGTTGAATAATCGTCATCACACTGCCTTTACTGAGGGAGGTAATGCGATACAATTCACCTGTTGTTACTTGGCGATCACCACGAATGTCATCGACTTGCTGAATGTTGCATGGAGTCACTGCAGTCACCGGCCTCCCGCTTCGCTTTTCATCTGCCAATGGTGTTTGCCCTTCAGCTTCGTTAGAGCGACGAACCCATCGTCTAACAGTGCTGACATCCACCGTTGTATCACCATACACATTTTTTAGCCTTTCGTGAATGCGAATTGGCGTTTCACCTTCCGCAGTCAAAAATTCAATCACAGAACGCTGTCTAATACAGAACGGTGTCAGCCATTTTGCAAGAGGATACAGTGATGCCACCTGTTGACTTAGGAAGTTACTACTGCAGCGGTTGGAGAAGAAGGTTTGAGAAATTGCGCAAAATTTCAAGTTTTCACATAACTTACTTATTTGAGGAAAAAAATAGGAGGAATTACTTTTTGACCCACCCTCGTACATGTGACAACAGGGCGTCCCACAAGACCTGTACTGTCTTCTAAGCGTAGTTGTGCCATATACCCAATAAAGAAAACAGGAAGTCATTTTAGTGTTACTTATCAAGTTATAAGGTTTCTTCCAAATATATTTATTTTAGTGTATTTATGTAAGTACCTGTTTACCTTGGTAACCCACAAGGTATCACACCTATTAAGAAATGAATGGTGGGATGCTTAATGGAATGAATTACACTGGGCAAAAAAATAAGGTTTCAAGTATTTCATGAGGCAATTCCTACTAATTTTGGGTTGAGAAAAACAAATATGGCAGTGAAACATTTTCATTAGCTCTAATTTCTATGATTAACTCAAGGTGGAAGTATTACATATTAACGAATTGAGAGAAAATGATACATTTTAATTACATACATGCTAACAACAATGAAAGTGCATTTGATTTGAATAACTGGTAATTAAATGCTAAGAGTTCTAAATTGCTGGAAAAATACTTCACAGATAGTCGTGTCTGAAGAGAATCATGTATTGGCCTATTGACTTCGTCGTCTTTTAGCTTGCCTCTTGTGATGGAGTTCCGCAGAATCCCTATACAAAGTCCAACAGTAATCCGCAAGCATAACTTCATTGCAATGGCCCTAGTATCTTTGTTCCATAACAGAAATGTCCTGATGGAATCTCTCCCCATGCTCATCACTAACAGCTCCACAACTAGGAGGGAAAAAGTCTAGGTGGCATTGGAGAAAATGGATCTTAAGGGACATGTCGCATCCAAGGTTACGGTATTTTTACAGGAGCACTGTCACCAAATGCTTGTAGTTGTCATCTCTTTCGTTGCCTAAAAATCCATGAACAACACCCTTGAAGGCTTCCCAAGCTTCCTTTTCTTTCCCCTGCCCGCCTCGGTAGCGTAGATGGTAACATGTCTGCCTCACGTTCAAGAGGTCCCGAGTTCGAATCTCGGTCAGGGTGAGTTACCTGAATAAGGTTTTTCCGTGGTTTTCCCTTATCCTGAAAGACGAATGTCGGGTAACTCTAAGCTCTATGAACCCTGAACTCATTTGAGCATCATTTCACACATTCCATTCATCGTCCGATATGACTTAACGTTGGAGGACTTAAATTACAAAGAAAAAGTTTTCTTTTTTCTCCAAAATTTGGTGAAATTCAGGATCCTTTACAAGCTCTCTTATTTGTGGTTCGACAAAAATGCCTTCCTTAACTTTTGCATCACTTAATTTACAAAATTTATCCCTGTGTTTTATCTGACAGGAGTACCAACTACCAAAAAATATCCCCAAATTTAAAATAGTCACTCTAAAAAATGAAATGTCACTTTATCTTCAAAAGAAGAGCTAAGCTATGGTTTTTATGTTGAATTTTTAATTCGGCTGATGGAAATACATGTAAATTCACAATTTTTAAGCCCGAAAAATTTTCATTGTCGCCCAGTGTTATCAGTGAAAGAAAGTTAAACAAAACTCTACAAAAGTTATAATGTTTTTCCTTTCTGATACTTGCGATGTGCTCGAATCACTTGCATAGTAAAACTACAGTAAGGAGCACCACTCAAGACTTATGAGCTGATAGCCGGCTTGTGCAAGTCAACAGCGACAGATGCAGGACTTGGCGGCGTTTCTACGCTCTAGGGACTGGACTTTAATCATGATTTGTATTTATTAGCTCGCCTCTCTAGAGCCAGAATATTTTTCTACTCCGCCATTTCCTTTAATCTGAACCCCAACGGTTCCTTTACTGCAGACATTTTGGATTAGTTGTTACCTTTTGTTTATCTTTACATTTTAATTTGTATTTGTTTAAGCATAATATTATTTCGTGCGCGGGTTTACCACTGTTTACATTTACTACAGAGAGGTTCGCCGACATTTTTGGTCTCTTCTTTGTTATTTTATTTATAAACAAGAAAAGTACTGCTCTAAAAACTGTTTAAAAGAAGAGCTTCTTGTTGCCTTTAAATATTCAAAGGTGAAACTTTGCTGTATGTGTTATATTTCCAGTGAAGGAAATAACTTGTGTTTGCGATGAACGTTTACCTGAGGCATGTTTGTACTCTTGATTCTTTCACTGTCATTTGTTTATAAAACTCTTGCTTCTTTTGTTTTATCTCTTCTACGGGCTATTTCTCTTCAACGTTATTTGCTATATAAATAATACAACACTTGTTTTGATAGTCTACCGAAGTGATTCCATGATGGATAACATTGGTGGCAATTTTCTTCCTTATTCTAGCCATATTTGTCGTAATATAATACAAACAACTCCTTATATAAACATAAGTACTCTCTAGTTTGTTATACTATTTAATTTGTATTAAACAACTCTGTTTTTCACCAATAAAGCGTAAGTAAATATTGAATACCACGAAATCATGGCTCTTCGTTATTAATTTCTCACCTATTATGTATTTCTACTTAATCAATGTCTAATAATTCTTCGCTCAAAATATTCTAAGATCTAAAAAAATACACGACGTTTTTAAAACATATCGTAAATTTGAGATATGTTTGCATTAATTTAGCTTTTAAATTTTTTCGTCGCTACTACCGAGATTTGATTTACCATTGGAGATATTCAGTACTTCAAATGTAATACGACAACAATAGCTACCATGTGTGCCATTAATTTACTACACTATTCAAGAAGTAGTCTGCTTAAATGCCGCTTCATTTACATTTTCTCTAAGGAAATGCAGTTGAAAATTTATACATGAAATTGAAACCTCTAGCGAAGTATCTATAGAAATTAATCATGATAAAGCTGTAAAACTATAAATCCGTAATTTACTGTGGCACATAACCAATTTGCATATCTGTTTTGTTAACTCATGATCGTATTCTTTTATATAACGTATGTTTATAGTTCGAAGATGTAAATTTCATATTAAAAGAAACTATAAGTCCAGAGCAGACATGTTTTTCTAGAAAATCTGCAAATTTAAATTAAGTGGGATAACAATGCTGACTGTTCGCTAAAGCTAGACTTTCTCTGTACTTAATGTCAAGGGATCCATAATGTAGTGTCAGGCTTAAATCAACATTGAGATATATAATCCGGGACACACTTGACCACACATGTATTAGACATACATAGTGCCAAGATACACTTTGGGGGGGGGGGATTTAAAGGTTTAAGGAAAACCAAGGTATATGGGTATTTGGGTAGGAAGAAAGATGGGGCGTGGGAAGGATGTTGTTCTGATGTGATTTTTTGGGCATATAGGTACTAATTTATTTAAGACAGAATTGGCGACGTGGTGTCCGTTACCGCCGAAGCAAACCGGGTACTCGTGGGTTATTACTTGAAAGTAGCGGTAAGCCGCTGTGGTGATGCGATAGCAGCCATGATTACTATGGATTCTGACTGCGTACTTTGAGCAGCGGTGACTGCATGCTCAATGATCATCATGGCAGTTCTGGTGGTGTCTCCCTAGGGCGTGGGTGTCTTTGTGGGGCTGGAAATGTGGCGCAGGGGAACCTTGCATGCGGGCCAGTACCCTCGCGAGGTCTCTGATATCAGTGATAAAGTTCTGATGTATTCGGAGAGCTCCTTCGAGCTTTGACGCGTGATCAGGCGTGTATCGCTGATATAGCCAACAATCTTCTCCAATTTGTCCTTGCAATAGTGAAGCGCATCTGAGGTGCTGTCAGTCTCCTGGGGAACGCGCTGCCATGCTTGGGCGGCTTCCTTCACCTCGTCCCAAGTCCGAAGAAGGGCTGCCTCCCATGTTGCTACCCACGCAGTCATCTCCCTGAATGCTGTTTGCATATCTTGGAGCGTGGTACTGAAGGACCGAAGCAGTTCCGTGGCTGCTTCTGTTCTGGCGTGTGAGTCCTGTAGTGCGGTGTTATCGTGTTGGAGCAAGGATGTCGTTCGTGCTGCGTTGATATGTGAGTCCGGTTGTTATGTGAGGGCTTTGGCGTAGGTGAGATTCTGCTGCGTGTGTCGTATTAGAGTGTGACTGCGAGGATGTTGGTGCGGTTGGTGTGGTTGGTGCTTATGTTAAGAACAGAACTTCAAAGAACATTCCCAGGAAATTCAAAATAAACATTTAATTTTTCATGAAAATATCCAGACTCCATGCTCTATTCAACTCTATATTAATGAAAATTTGTTGGCTATTTTTAGAGAATTTAAGTTTGTGAACAAATTTCGAATTGCCCGGCTCGGTAGCCTAGAGGTAGCGTGACTGCCTCACGTTCAAGAGGTCCCGGGTTCGAATCTTGGTCAGGGTAGATAGGGTTTTTCCGGGGTTTTCCCTTATCCTTATGGACGAATGTCGGGTAGCTGTAAGCTCCATGGACCCTAGATACATTTGAGGATCATTTCACCCATTTCATTCACCGTCTGATATGACTTAACTATGGAGGACGTAAAATTACAAAAAACCAATTAATGGATAGTCCAAAGATGGCAGATTTTCTTGAAAACTTTCGTGTCGCAACCTTAGAATTACTAAACTTATTTCCCGAATTGGGTGTGTAACCGAATTTACACACACACACACACACACACACACACACACACACACACACACACACACACACACACACACATACACACAAACACACACACACAAACACACACACATACACACACTCACGTACACACACATAAACACACACAAAAATGGATTTGCTTTTATTCTGGATGTCTGAAAACATGTACATCCGCTAAACTCTCTAATTGTTATATGGAAAGTAATTCTGCTCCTACTCACATACGTAGAACTACAACATGAAAAGAATCGGGAAACACTAAAGGGGAGGAAGCACTGAATTGATCAATATTACTTGCATTATTTATCTGGCTCAATTGGTTCCGCTGGAACAGAACAGCTCGCTAAGCATCGAGACGAGCGCTTGATCTTACTACCTGCATAATCAGAGAATACTGTTTCATACAAGTAAATTACTATAAAGGGCAAATGTGTCGGTCTCTAACATATATAATAGCTAGGATTTTGGAATTTCTATTTGGAAGGTAATAATGCCAAGCTTCGCATTGTTTCGAAAACAACCTTTAGAATTACGCTGTTTAAAACGCAATAGAACTGCACATACCTTTAAAATACATAATTTTTTAAAGTTATCATTTCCAATATTTCTGCTATTATTGGTTTTGTTAAAAGCTTTGTCATTTTCACACTTCTATTGCTATTTCGTTGTTTATCGCGATGTCATAGAGAGGGTATGGAATTTCAATAGCCACTGTTAAACATCTTTAGATCCCATACACCGTTCTTACAAGAAATATATAATCAAACAAAGCTGCAAAGTTTTATCCATTTTATTATGAAGCAGACAAAAGATGGAAGATTGTAGAAGGTATATAAGAAACAGTTGAAAGTGAAGAGGTAAGAACAAAAATGAAATATATTTCAGTACAGGGTCCTAGTCTCTGATGATGTAAGTCACCACGTATATTTCCAATCATGTATTCATTCTGCCCTAATGGTTACATAATGGACATCGTTATAATCGTGTAAATAATAAATAAATTCACTTATGTACTATGTCTAATAGCACAGCTATTAGCTATTATTTATAACTTAAATCGTCCTGCATCACGTTTTAATTTCTTTATTTTTGCATAAAATTTAAGAGAAATTTGTTGTTCACTGCTGAACATTAGTGAAGCATATACAAGAAGAAACTATTGTGCTTGAAGCCATTGTACTATTTCACTTTTGCCCTCTTGCTGTCTAAAGAACAATTGAACAATACTGATTTGAGATCTCCAGAATAAATGAACAGCGATAACTAAGCATTTGTTTAAAAATATAAATATAACATGTGACAGTTCACGTTCTGCAGATACAGAATTCCAGAGACTAGCAGAAAAAGGAAGCGTTTGCTCTTTTTGGAACTTAAAGAACATTCTGGCTTGCTGCAAGTAATTCTTTTAGAACGCCATGTCAATTGTTTACACTTCAGTTCTGAGTAGTTTATATATACTCATATATACTGTCACCCGAACGTCGGAAGTCCCGATAGAACCGGCCGGCAGTAGGGCCAGACGGGAAGCATTCAGACTACGCTACCCATTTGTCTCGTGTCACTAACTGAAGGGATGATTAGGAGAGCGGCGCAAGCCCTGTACGGTCTCTTTCCCCTCCCACCAGACGTCTCGAAACCTCGCGATGATTGTGCGCACCGCGAACCTTCCAGAAACGGCGATCTTCCCTATATAAGGCCTGCAGTTGGCGAGTCAGCTCAGTTCTTGGCGAGCAGCCGTGAGAAGTGCCGGGTGAGTGGACGGACTGGAAAAAGGTGTACGTGTATCAGAGGAGTTGTACGTAACTGTGAGCGTGGAATGGACCTGTGACAGACGAACTGGTGAATTGTAATTATGTGCGCTAAGTAAATCTATGTAATCGGCAAGTGTTTCAACTGTAATTCCGTATAAATAGGGAACATTTTGAGTTTGTGCAATTGGACTTTTAATTTCACGAACCCGCAAAATTACAATATTGATATTTGATATATATTTATTGTGCAAATTCCAAAATTTTACAATTTACAACTTTTGGCTACATTTATTTGTCTTTACTTTATTGCTAATTTGGCTTACTTACACTCCGGTCTTTTGCTCTGCCAGGTAGCTCTTAACCTTCTTACCTCCTTGATTACTTAATTAGTCCCATTCTTCCTCTTCTTCCTTTCTTACATTTTTCATATTTCTGACCCATTTTTTCTTTTACTTTCTGCAATAACTCACCAATACTTCTTACCTTCTTTTCCTCCCTGCTCGTTAACATTTTATAGCTATTATCCTCTTCTCTACTTTCTCCCATTTTTCTTTCCATACCTTTTTTCTCCATATTGCAACCTTCTCGCATTCTGTTACATAGTGTTTTATGCTTTCTTTTCCCCCCAACCAATTCAGAAATTCCCTTTTCCCTAACTCTTATCCCTCTTAGAAATATTATTCCTGTTCTCATCCATGCTAACCCTTCTCTCTCTTGCCTATTGCAGTAAACTACATATGCTTCTCGTCCCAAATTTCTTTTTATTTGCTTGTAAAATTGTAATGATTTCATATTTTCTAGACTTCACTATATTTCCTGTCTTTCTATATCTTCTATTCTACATTTTAATAATTTACCCACATCGTATGTATTCCTTTCCTCTAATCTCCATATATCTCACATTCCTATTTTTTCCATAATTCCTCCTATCTCTCCCCACCAACTATTTGAATTCTCTAATCTTTTTCGCTGTCTCATGCATAATGTCATAATTTCCCCTTCTTATGTATTTATCTGTATAGGTGCTTAGAACTTCCCTGGGCATGTCAGAGCCTTCAACTTAATTAAAAACTGAAAGTGCTGATCCATAGAGTTTCTTTGACCTTACTAATTTTTACCACCAAACACACTTACATTAATTCCCAGATTGTGCAGAGCACAGAGAAAGTTTCTCTAAGGTTGCTGAACATAGGAAATATCTCTACGAGGGCTGTTCATTAAAGAATGATCACATTTTTTTTTTTTTTTTTGGACGATGTACCTTTACTCATCATCATAATTTTGATTGTCCTTCTCAAAATAGTCTCCCATGAATTCGTTGCACTTGTTCCAGCGTTTCTGCAGTCTTCAAAGAAATACTGGAAATAATTTTTGAGAGATCCTTCAAAATCGCTTCCGCATCCTTCACCACTGCTTCTGATGATGGATAATACCTCCCACGAAGGCAGTTCTTCAAGTTAGGGAATAGAAAAAAAGCCATATCGGGCTAAATATGGGCTATAGGGATGGTGAGGGATGCACTTTACATTGATTTTCGCAAGATATTCAGCAACAGCATTGGCAATATGCAGCCGTGCATTATCGTGGTGCAACATCCAGCCTGCTTCACGGAGATGTGGTCTTTTGCGCCTGAAATGGACTTGCAATGTTTTCAGGACATCCCTGTAGTATTGTCCAGTTACTGATGTGTGTGCAGGTACAACATTCTGACAAACCATTCCATGAATATCAAAGAATGAGATGGCCATAACTTTCCCAGCACAAGCAACCACTTTTGCTTTGGAAATAAAAGAGATTTCCACACTGAGCTTTGCTGTTTGCTCTCAGGATGAAAATGATGTAGCCAAGTTTCATCAGCAGTGATTAAGTTTGAAATAAGCTCTAGATCTTCCTATAATATCAATTTTAAATGCATGCAGAGCTGCATGAGAATGACCTTCTTTTCGGGAATCAACAGTCTTGGAACCCATCGCACACAAACACGTCTCATGTGTTATGTTTCTATCACCAACGTGTGGGTGGTACCCAATGAAATGTTCAGTATTTCAGAAAGTGAACTTAAGGTAATTCGTCAATCTTCTCTAACAATGGAAGCAGTAGTGTTGATGTTTTCTTCCGTAAGAGCAATAACTGGAGCACCGGCTCCACCTTCCTTTGAAATTGACTGTTTCCCCCCTTTAAACACTTTAAACCACCTTCTGGCTGTGCTGTAGTGACGAACAGTCTCTCCATAGGCGTCTTGTAACATTGTATAGGCCTCAACTGAAGATTTATTGAGACGAAAGCAGAATTTCGAAGCCGTATATTGTTCCTCGCGTGTTAACTCCATTGCAGCGGTAGGCGATACTGAAAATGTCTGAACGTGCCTGGTTCTCACAGGCGGGAACCAGAACTACCAAAAGTTAAACTACTACGGCGGGTTCGTTTTACATTAAGCTAACAGAATATAATAAGATTGAACTTTTGTGCGAAAAGTTATGACCGTAAAAACATTATGATCATTCTTTATTCGAACAGCCTTGGTAGTTGAGTTTGATCAGGAATGGACAAAGATTCTGGTTAAAGTTGAGAAGGATAGGAGAAGATTCTGATAAAAGTTGAGAAGGATAGGGAAGCACTCAGGTTAAAGCTCCGGAAGGTAGCAAATATTTGTGGTTAAAATTTCAGGGGATAGGATGTGATAGTGGTTAAAACTGCGGAGGATACAGAATAATTCCCTCTAAGTGTGTGGAGGATAGGGAATAATTCCAGTTAAAGAAAGCAAATCCGTTATCATGATTTCCCCTTGAAACCTTAAACTATGTTATCGACAAAATGTTGAGAGTTACATCAAAATTTTGTTCGTTAACTATGGGAGAAGAACGTGAGCCAATTTTGCGGTTTGGCAAGAGGTGGAGTGAGAGAGGTAACTCGCACAAATGGTTAACAGAGCGCAGAGTTTTGTGATGTGGTGTTTATTGCAAACGGGAGGAGGTTATCGCTTTGACACTGTGTTACTTCGCGCGCAAATTAATACCATGGCGTAAAGGGGGCGGGGAATTCGCTCCTTGACAGCTTCCATGACAAGCACACGTAACAGCCGTATCTGAGTACGTTTGCTGCAGCTCTACCGGAAATTATGACGCGACTACACAAAGTGCTAACGGTTTCCTGTCTAACCATACCATTTTTATAAGCTGTCACAAATTCTATTTTCCACAGAAACTTTACTGTATCAGGCATGTGTGAAGTACCCTAAAAATCGCACCATGTCACTTATCCTTTCTATTACAAGACACATATTTTGTCATACTTCAATGCATAATATTTGGGAACCCTAAATTACTATGTTCACCCCTTTAGAAATGGGCTAACGTAGGTGCTAAAGTACAGATGTATTTTTTTATCTTGAAAAGTGCAGAGCGATGCGCAGTGGTATCTGGACGAGTCCACCTCAGAACGGTTGCAACTGGAGGGGAGGGCAGGTCAGTTGCGTACCAGTTGCGAGCAACTAAACACGTGCAGAGCTACTCGGTATCACTACAGCTTGTTTAAAAATGTGCTTGTCTCCTGGTTCCAAGAGGGCATTTATAAATAACGCCTTCTAGCAGCACATTAGGAAATAGAGTGCTACATTTAAAAACATGAGAAGTAATAGCCAATATCCATAGATTTATAAAAAAGGAACAATGGTCTGGGTCAGCTATAAAAATCTGTGGAAGGGTGTCTGAGGCAACAGTTGTGTCTGAAAGCAGTTTAGGTGAGTTATTAAGGAAAGAAAAGCCATTGGTGCTAGTGCAACAACGTCCTTCTCTATGCCCAGTAAACAAAGATTAAGAACATGCACAAAATCTAATTTGGATGTTTTAATTCAGAAGTAGTTAGGCGAACTATGAATTATTTTTAAAGCACAGAAAAACAGAGACCAACTTTGAAGAAAGTACTTATGAAGCTAAAAATTCTACTGACTTCCAAGGCAGTGTCTGAACATTAAGAACAGTTCTTTTGAAGCTAGTATTTATATAAAAAGGCACTAAGCGTGACAGACAAATTTTAATCGAACGTCGCACCATAGTGCAACAAGGCTTAAGTATTTACGAAATATTCGGAGATATCGAAGTGAAGTTTATATAGTTTATATGGATGAAACTTATATAAATACAGCACATACTGGATCATATGCCTGGAGTGAAATACGCCACAGGGACTCTGCAGCGATATTGAAAGGCCGACAGTTGTTTATCATGCCTGCTGGAGGAGAACAGGGTTTTGTTCCAAATGCCTATGTACTATTTAAGATCCAACAAAAGGGTGGAGATTACTACCACAGTAAGTATTACAACATAGTTTATAACAGCTGCAAAACTGGCTTCGAGAATGAAATTTGATTTTAGACACCTTGTGCACCACCCTCTCCTCTCGTAATCTTACGCGTGGGACGCATTGTGGCGATAGGTGCACTATCCCCATCACAGTTGCTACTCATCCCTACCGCTCAGGATTCCTGTCAAGATAAAATAATACATCTATACTTTGGACGTAATTTCAATTCCCGGTAACGCACAGAGTGCTGAGAAAGATGTGCACACAGTCCTGAAAGACAGGCACAGAGCTGTGACATAGCTTAGGATAGAATTATCATTTCATTTCGGAGAGGATTCGGTACGTAGGACACCACACTGGGCCATTTGTCCCTATGTCCCCAAGAGCGGCAGCCCCGGGAGGAAGGATCAGGCGAAGAAAACAAAGGACGATCTACCCAACTCTAAAAAGTTATGCGTTCACTACATACACACGTATAGAGAAGGTGACGTAATGATATACGAGTCGCGCACAGATACAAACGCCGGGAAGATAACATGCAGCCTACTTATTACACAAGCTGAATATGAATACTGTTTTTTCAAAGCTACTTCATCACATTTATCTATAACGCTACTTGTAATTTCAAGCCCTTCCGAATGCTCACCCTTAAATTTCGTAAGATCTTCAGAGATGGTGAGAAGATTAGTAAATCTTGCTGCAATGAACTAGTTCTGTATCTTGCTACGCAAGTAGGCTACGTGACATTCTGCAGCTGATAGTCGAATGTTTACTGTATTGCTCACTCTATGAGTAACCGGACAACGGTTCACCTCTTCCCCACACCTCATCTCGCGCAGGTCACGAGTCCAGAACACATCTATACTTGGATAGAGACTTCCCCCGACAGATCAGGACAACGCACACGCTCCATAGTACGGGACGACAACGAGCCCAGCAGCCGAGCCCCAAAGGTCCCAGGCAGGCAATCCCAGCCCCAAATGTCCCTGGCTCGCGGTCACGAAATGGTCCCAGCAGAGGAGCGGAGACCGCCGATATACACCCGCCGACACTTCTACCCTGAAATAGACCAACAGATGAGAGATGATGGGAAATGATAACTAAAATAAAATGGAGTGACAGGAAATTCGGGGATGTAATTATCCTACCCAGCATTCGCCTAGCACCAGGAAAACCCCCGAAGAAACCCTGGGTCAGTAAATCGGTTACGGGAATCGAACCCGGGCCTCACCCCTAGACATCACTTTATCATTCAGACACTTTACACCATCTCACCGAAACATTTAGGAGCGATAGAGCTTAGAGCTACCAAACGTTCATCTTTCAGGTTAAGGGAAAACCTCCAACGTTAAGTCATATCGGACGATGAATGAAATGATGTTCAAATGAGTACATGGTCTACAGAATTTAAAGTTACCAGACATTCAGCTTTCAGGATAAGGAAAACCTCCAACGTTAAGTCATATCGGACGATGAATGAAATGATATTTAAATGAGTTCAGGGTCCATAGAGCTTAAAGCTAATAGGCATTCATCTTTCAGGATAAAGGAAAACCTCCAACGTTGTCATATCGAACGATGAATGGAATGATATTCAAATCAGTACTGGGTCCATAGAGCTTAAAGTTGCCAGACATTCAGCTTTCAGGATAAGGAAAACCTCCAACGTTAAGTCATATCGGACGATGAATGAAATGATATTCAAATGAGTACATGGTCTACAGAATTTAAAGTTAACAGATATTCATCTTTCAGGATAAGGGTAAACCTCCAACGTTAAGTCATATCGGACGATAAATGAAATGGTGATCAAATGAGTACATGGTATACAGAATTTAAAGCTACCAGATATTCAGCTTTCAGGATAAGGGAAAACCTCCAACGTTAAGTCATATCGGACGATGAATGAAATGATGTTCAGAGAAGTTAAGGTTACCAGACATTCAGCTTTCAGGATAGGGGAAAACCTCCAACCTTAAGTCATATCGGACAATGAATGAAATGAAGGTCAAATGGTTACAGGGTGCATAGAGCTTAGAGTTACCTGGCATTCATCTTTCCGGATAAGGGAAACCCCCAAAACTTTAAGGCCGCGCCGTAGCTCAGTGGTTAGACCGCTTGGCTCTCACCAAGGCGGTCCGGGTTCGATCCCAGGCGACCACAAATTGAGATTTGTGGTGGAAAACACGGCGCTGATGCGGGTTTTCTCCGGGACCTCCGGTTTCCCCCGCCATCTCATTCCACCGGTGCTCCATCTTCATCTCATGTATCATCAGTGTCACCACCTGCGGTGCCGTATGTAGTAAAAGCGGGCGTTAAACACTACTCATTCCATTCCATTTCCTCCAACGTTAAGTCATATCGGACGAAGAGTGAAATGATATTTAAATGAACACAGGGTCCATAGAGCTTATAGCTACCAGGCATTCATGTTTCAGGATAAAGGAAAATCTCCAACGTTGTCATATAGGACAATGAATGAAATGATGTTCAAATGAGTACAGGGTACATAGGGCTTAAGTTACCAGACATTCATCTTTCAGGATAAAGGAAAACCTCCAACTTTGTCATATCGGACGATGAATGAAATGATGTTCAAATGAGTACAGGGTACAAAGAGCTTAGAGTTACCAGGCATTCATCTTTCAGGATAAGGGAAAACCTCCATCGTTAAGTCATATCGGACTATGAATGAAATTATGTTCAAATTGAGTACAGGGTACATAGAGCTTAGACTTATTAGGCATTCATCTTTCAGGGTAAAGGAAAGCCTCCAACGTTGTCATATCGGACAGTGAACAAAATTATGTTCAAATGCGTACAGGGTCCATTGAGCTTAAGGTTACCAGACATTTATCTTTCAGGATAAGAGAAAACCTCCGCCGTTAAGCCATATCAGTTGAAAGAAATGGTGTTCAAAATGAGTACAGGGTATATAGAGCTTAGAGTTACAAATCTTCTTTATAGACGTGGATCTTCTTGTTTCTGCCGTAAAGAAAGTACTTTTACTGTCACCTGTTAGAGTTTAAAAATGTTCAGGATGTCCTTCCAAAGTTTGTCTTTACTCCTCAGCCAGTTTAAACTCGATGGGGTTCTCGCTTAAAGGCTGCGACATACTACGCAGAACATTTCAATGAAATAAAAGCAATGCTGTACCCCTTAGATGCAGAAGATGCAAGCAGCATTGCTACAGCACAGTTGTCATCCAAGATAAGATAGAGTACATCCATAATCGATTCTTCAAAATACATGAGTAATGTAACACAGCTGGAAGTTCGAATAATAACTTGAGGCACCCGTTTTCTTTGATAGATGGAATTTCAGTAAATTTGTCTTCAGAGACTCACGACATTACTAAAATATCCATTGAGAAACTCAGCAAAATATTAATGAAAAACCCTGGTTTCAAAACACTGTGTAAAATTTCTAAAAAGTTTTATGGTACGAAAATGAATGTAAGAGGGAACTTACTGAAGAACTGCGGTGCCTTTCACATATTCCAGTAATGGCATGCGACGACGAGATATCCTTTTCATGGTATAAAAATTCTTCACTGACAAAAGCAGCAACTTCATACGAGAAAATCTCAAATTAGCTTCCCTCGTGTACTGTAACAAGCTTGCGTAAAGTTGGAGCAATATGTTTATGATTAAATTTGTATTTTCATTTGCTTATGTTTTGTGCAATCTTGCTTCATGTTTCGTGCTTATATGCTTGCTTATTTTCACATTTGATTGTGCTTACAAGTCCGGGCTCTATATATTAGTAATTTAAATAAATGAACATTAATATGCATTAACATTGCCTTCGCAAATATTTTATATTATTTCACCTGCTTCATACACTAATAAGGCCAACTGTTTTCCCTGTTCCAAAAGAACGCAAGCATAATAGGCAACACTACTTTATAATAGCTTCTACAAAATTAATAAAAGGCTAGGATACTTGTACTTATGCACCATATTTTTATTAAAAGTAGAGTAGTTAACCGACTTTTTTCTTTTTGAGTTATGATATTCACAAATAGTACACATACATAAAATTGTTGTCTTTTTTTAATTCAAGGTACATCAAACCTTATATTTCTACTGAAGCTCCGGTATTGAATGTTTGGGTGGAATGCAGTGATTTCCCTACTAGGTGCAAAATATAAAAAGTAATAGGAGAGTGAAAGAGATAAGACTCACTATTCTCTACTTGAGAAAAGTATACGTTTTGGAAATTGGAGAAAATTAGAAGCAAAATCTGAAAACGATCCAGCTCTCAAAAAATATATTCCACTTAAATTGTATTTTCAACGAAGCTAGTAACATTTCATATCTCATAGTTTGACAGTAATGCAAAAGTCACACATAATGAAGGGTATTCCTGCGAACGTTAGAAGATATTTCAAAATATGCATTTAATTCTCCATAAAAGTATATTAAACATTCAGTATTTTAAACAAAATAGCTATACTAATCTGCTGTTTAACAAACAAACGCGCGCACACACCAAGAGATTTTTTTTCTGAAAATTCCTTCCTTTTATCTATATTTAGGTTTCCCAATATACGTAAAGTACGGAATGCATTATTTCCTTTATTTACGTACATAGCAGAGAAACTATATGCGATATTGTCACAAGTGACTTTTGATTAACACAGTCCATCATTTCACTGCAGAAGTATATTTGACGTCACTCCCCACTCCTTCACCCTCTTGATAGTCAAGCTATACAAGTAGGTTTCTCTCTCTCTCTCTCTCTCTCTCTCTCTCTCTCTCTCTCTCTCTCTCTCTCTCTCTCTCTCTCTCTCTCTCTCTCTCTCTCTCTCTCTGCCTCTCTTTTGTAACATCCTGAGGCCTGAACGGACGTATTTGTCCGCGGCATCTGAGGCAGATAACTGGCTGGTGTGGGCCACCCATGTATCTTTTTGATTCTAGTAAACATTTTCTTGTATAAATTGTAGGTTTTAGTATGTTATTATTTAATTACACCTGACAGAAAGCCCCAACCTCTTCGCACGGCCTGTGACTCCTACCTAATGACGCATCCCCCGTCTACGACTTCGCTATGTACTAATTATCCATTACTATCTTTGCTTACATCGTTACAAATTGGTGGAGGCGCCGGAAAAAGAAATAATGATAATGTAAAGTTAATTTCTCGTTAAAGTTTGAATTTTTTTCTCCCGCGTATTCAATTTCCTTTTTTTCGGGCATGGTAGTGAAACATGGGGTGATTTGCAGTGTTTTGGTGCAGTTATTAATTAGCAAATGTAATTATCAAAATTTGAACAGATCATTTTTTTCAGAACTTTGTAGAAATTTTCATAATTTTCAGTAGCGTGATGGCTCCCACGTGTTTCGATAGGCATTTTATGTAGTTAACTTTATTAAATGTAAAACACAGATTCTTCCCTTCAGTAGTTATAAGTTCTGTTTAAATAATTTTACAGTAAATATTTTTGTAATATCTGAGTCGCTTTTCTTAAAAAACATAACTCTGCAAGTACAAGTTCTTCCAGTTTGAAAGTTATTTTTGGTTAAATAGTGCTTATAAATTTCGTGTAATCTGTTAAGTGCTAGCCATCATCTGGTTTATCTCATCTACTCAACTTTTTGGATTAAAATAGGTACATGATATATTTTGCGACTTGTGTGTTAATGATTTAGTGTTATATTAGTTCATTTTTGTAGTTTGGAAATTGATGTGATTTAAATGTTAATAAGCGATGTTTTGAAGTGACCAAACGTTTTCTTTCCTATTATGTGTTTCAAATGGAAAGTGTTCTGGAATCCAGTTAATCAGACGCCGTATTATACTCAGTATTGCCAGCTTGTTACCCCACTCCTTTTATATCCCCCCCTCTCTCTCTCTCGCAGTCTGTTTGGCGAAGACGTAAGGGTAAGCAAATTATATTTTGCAAACTTTTACAACAATGCAGTTGCCAAAATCAAAATTGGAGAAAGCCTTTTAGCAAATTATGTATATTTTAAATGCTATAGCTATAATTATAGTTTATGAATTACCTGTTATTCTATTCCAATGGAACTGCTGGTGGCTCATCTATATCGCTGTTAATGTCACTTCCGTTAAGAGACAATTCGTCATTGTCACTCTCTTCATCGTCTGAATCTTGCAAATGTATGATTATAGGTTCCAAAATCACGTCACGTGCTATTTCTCTCTTAAAATTGTCTTCTTGAAGGTTTTCTGCATGCCTCATGCAGTTTTCCCAGTCCTGTTGTGTTACCTTGTCAATTTCTTCGTGTACAAGTCGTTCAACGTCCGTCAGTTTAAAAGTATTATTTCTGTTTGCAACCCCCCTTCTTTTTATTTGAGCCCACACCAACTCAATTGGATTATATTGGAAGTGGTAAGGTGGGAGGTGCATTACCTCGTATCCCATTTCAATTGCAAGTTGATCCAGCTGATACACTTTTTCGGTGTTTTTAAACGGAAGTACTCTTTGCAATAACCCATTTTTAGTTTCTGTTTCCGAAAATTTATTGAAGAACGTGTACACTTTAAAACTAATACTTTGAGCCTGACTTCGCAATACCAGCCTTTTTGACTCGCCACTAATTTCACCGCAAGATGCCATTGTACTATCTCTTACTTTGTAAAGAACAACTGAATGATATTGATCGGAACTCTCCAGAGTAAATAAACATTTCTTATCCAGCATTCATTCATAGACATAAGCATACAGCATTCCACAGGCTAACAGGAAATGAAGTGTTTGCTCTTTCTCAAATTTAACACCTTGACTTCTTCACAGTACTTCTTTTATCACGTCATGTCAATAGTTTAAATTTCAGTTCTCAGTAATTAAAAGTATATGTACACACATACACACCAACCACTTTGAAATCTCTAGAGTAAATAGAGATTACGAGCCAATTATAAACAAAGGCATAATGTGACCAGACACGTTCTGCCAGGGCAGCAGGAAGTTTATTGTTTCCTCTCGCTCCAATTTTCTTATTCAAAGTAATTCTTTTATCACGTTATATAAAACATTTAGGTTTCAGTTCTGAGTAATTAATTACAAATATACCTACACGCATACATGCTAACCAATAATGATATTCATACAGTGCTTACGTCATGATGTATTGCTATAATACAGGTAATAGTAGTTTATTTATTTGTATTAGAAAAAGTATTTGAGCTAAAAATATGGGGTTTTCATGATTATGCTCGATACATTACTCTCTGCCTTCCACATGGATCGGTTTTGGCAAAATCTGAATTTTTGTTTTAGTGCGAATAGTATTTCATATAGAATGATTAGGTTGGCGCTCCTCACACACCACTTAGCGGGAATGCACTATGACTACACCGCAGGACTCTGATTGGTTGCTCACCTAGTAGGGCTCAAGGACATACACCTTCCCATTTGAAACATAATAGATTGTGATACGAAAAGTGAATCGTTTTAAGTAATACAAAACTTTATTGTTTCTCTAGGAATTGTTTGGAGTGGTTTTGGTAACTCATAAATTCAGTGCATTGAATTCTTATTTCTGGTTCCAGTAGGTGGAACCCCCCATGACCTTAACAATTCCAAGGTTCATTTGTTAGTCTGGCCTCAATTTTGACAGTTTCTGTTTATTTTTGTAGTCCATTTGTTAATTTCTGTGTAAACAATAAGAAGTTTGAGGGTACATACAGAATAGCTAAGGCTGAGGGATTAATTTGGATGAGTGCCCTTTGTATAGTGAAGTTCGGAAATATGTTTGTGATAGTTTTAAAATTTTGAGTTGATATACGAGTATTTCCTCAATTTTGGAGACGAGTTGCAGTGGATGGATTTATTTTGTGCCCCTAACAATTGGTGGATTCAGTGTTAGTTCTGGCTTCATTTTTGATAATTTATGTTGTTATAAAATTTATATTAATTTTTAATTAATAAAATAATTAATACAAATTGTTTATATTATATTAGATTATACAAATATTCAGTTCATTTATTTTTTGACGAAATAACTACTTACAGTTTAGAAGATGGAGCTTAAAGTTTGTGCTTCCCCTTTCAATATGCTGGACAACAACCCCCTCCAGCCTTGGGCAATACTAATGCTGAATGTACAACGGTACAATCCATAAGATGTCTTGCTGCATAGAATAATCACTGCTACTACATGTTCTTCTTGGTACAAAGAAATAAAAGGAAACCTCTACAACTCGTTAGCCTGGAGTACTATACGATTCCGTTGAAGAATGTAAGAAATAAGTGAAAGCTTACCTCTTTGCCAATCGAGGAGTCGTTTACTATTAGATAATCGATTTGTTGACACACGTGCAGTCTTTCATAGATGTACTGCATATTTCGGTGAAGGGTGGTTCTGACGATTAATTGGTAGATATTAAGTGTCATAAAATTAAGACCCTTATACATTTTTATTGCTTTCCTATTATATAAAGAATCTGTTATTTATCTCGCTGAATATGGTATAAATGGGCGTCCGAAGATGTTTCCGTGACATAAGCGCATTTCATTCAAAAATCGGATAATAATGTAATCGTATACATACGGTACGTCCAGCAAACTTATGCTCTGGTTCCAAATGTGTTGTACATTGCCGGTAGCTTTGAAATTAAAAGTCAGTGACTGTCAAACATAGTAAGTAATACGTATTAGTACTAATTGGTATTTCAAGAACAAGAAAATGCCATGTTGTTGTTTTCTATAATGATATTTATTATTGAACCGCTTTAGTATTATACAAACGGCATCATTTCCAAAAGAAAATACAGTGCAAAAATGATGGCTTGTTTTCATAAGATTCCAGATAGAAACAAACCTCCCAGAAAAAGGATGGACAGGATTTTGCAAACAAAAAGAATTTCAATTTATGGCTCAGTTTATGAATAGTGAAGATGTTCCAAAAAATGCACGGGGGTGGTCTGAAAAGTCTCCGACCTCAACATAAAGATGGTAGCACTCGTAAATAAAAGCTAGTGAGTATCGTTGTTCATCTGTTGACAGTTACTCACCAAAGTTTCAGCTATTTTGGACGCTCACTTGTTATGCAACAGTCGTTGAGTGAGTTGATGTGAGTGTATTTATGAAAATGGACAAAATCCAGTACTGAGCAGTCATTAAATATTTGTTTTTGAAAGACAATACACCTACGCAAACAAAAGGTGAGTTGGATTCTGTGTATGGGGATTCTGCACCATCATTTACCACAGTGAAATTATGGGCAGCTGAACTTAAACTTGACCGTAAGAGCTTCGGAGACGATGAACGTTCCGGACGTCCAAAGTCTGCAAATACCGACAAAAACATCGCCGTAGTTCACCAGATGGTGCTAGACGACCACCGAATTAAGTGAGACAGATAGCAGAGGATATGAACATCTCAAAAGAACGCGTTTGTCACATATTAAATTAACATTTAGATATAAGAAAGCTGTCCGCGCGTTGGGTGCCACGTCTGCTCACGTTAGACCAAAAACGTGCTCAAATGACATTTTCAACGTTCTGTTGCTGCAGTTAAGGTGCAATAAATCCAAGTTTTGCCGCCGATTAATTACTGTAAATGAAACTTGGATACACCGCTATATGTCCAAAACGAAAATACAGTCCGAGCAGTGGACTGCAATGGGGAAACCGGCTCCAAAAATCAAAACTGCTCTTTTCGGCTGGGAAAGTGATGGCGAGTGCTTTTTGCGTCAGTCATGGAGTTACTTTGATCAAGTATCTTTAAAAAGGAAAAACCATAACAGAAGTAAACTACGCATCATTATTTGACAAGGTGTAGGCAGAACGTGAGGGAAAACGGCCAAATTTGTAGAAATAGAAACTCCTATTTCAACAAGACAGCGCACCGTCTCACACCTCAGCGGTTGCAACAGCGAAAATCCCCGAATTACGGTTTGAACTGATTGACCGTCGACCTTACTCGCCAGATCTAGCCCCAAGGGTCTTCTTTTTGTTCTCCAAAGTGAAAGTTGCGCTCGGAGGATAGAGAATTTCGTCAAAGAAGAGGCAATCACCTTCGTGAACAATTATTTTGCAGAGAAAAACGCCGAGTACTAATTGGACGAGCTACAGAGATGGGAGCATCACTATGAGAAGTGTGTAAAGATACAAGGAGTGTATGTTGAAAAGTAAAACTATAAAAACCATTCTGAAAGAAAGTCTTGTACCTTTATTAGTGCGGAATCTTTTCAGACGACCCATGTAGCTTACATTGTTGCGTGTATAGGCCGAGCAAGATCTGAAAATTACTATAATCATTGTTATGTAACGTGTTTTCCGGTGCCTTGAGTTTGAGCAAAGCTGTTTGTTGATAATTAAGCTTAAATTCTGCTGACTGACAAAACATGTACTTTCGACTGCTGAATCACACATCCTGCTGGTCAAGGGAAATAAGGCATAGGTGGCCAGTAACAGGTCAATCCTTGTTTCACATAAGCTTGCCGCGTATCTCTTAATGGCCACGTGAACTTATCACCTCTTATTGCCTGCTGTTGCAGTATAGATTGTTGTGCGGTAACAATTAGTTGGTTATTTAACATGGAGCTATATCTTTATATGTTGGAAGAGAATTGTCAAATTTATATTTTCGTAATTGAATTAAATATACTACACAACAGAGTTGATTTATCTGAAATGTATGTTCATTCTTAAAAGAAGTAAAGAGAAGGTTCCTTTGCTCTCAAGCACAGGGCACGATAGCACGTAATTTAACGGTAGTGATGGCATTTGTTTATATGACTTTTATCACTGACCTTGTTTTGAGCTGGATTAGTCATATATCTCCATTCGCAGGTGTGTTGTGCCGAGTTCGAGAGCTAAATATTTTATTGATCGTTTATTGCGCGTGTACTTATTATATCTATAATGGCAGAGCCTAGCGCCCGTTTTTCGCCTAAGCATCGCAAGGGAAAATCTTTACAAAGCGGCGAAAAAAGAACTGTGGTGTCAGTTTTTGTCAGTGAGAGAAGTCGAACAGCTGTGCTCTGAACTTACAGGTGTGAATGTTACATGCTTATGAACATCGCGACATGAAATTGAGACAACAGGAAAACTTGCCACTCCAGGGGCGATATTGCTGTGTGGCGAAGACGTTATTTAAGGACAATCAGACTGTACCGGGATACAAATCACAAAATATACTACCTTGATGAGACTTGGGTGAATGAAGGACACACGACAAGTTTGTCGTGACACGACTTTTAAGACTGAAGGACAAGCATCTTTGCAAGGTATGTGTGCTGGTTTTAAAAATTCCCAGTGGAAAAGGCCGAAGGCTTTTCATTATAAACTTGTTTCAGTTTCATTGCTCATTCTTTCAGTTTCAACTTGCTCATTTTCATTATAAACTTCATTACTTTTACATGCCTTCATATTCTTATTTGTATGAGTTTATCTATCTTCCTGGCAATTATTATGACGCTTACTGCAGGTTTATATGTGACGGGAAGGCGAAGGCCTATGGCCTATGGCGCGAAAGCTTTAGCCAATTAGGGTGAGGGGAAGTTAGTTGCACGCGGAGTGATACATGTCAGCGGGGCAGGTTATATGAAACGGAGATTAAATATGTTCTCAATTATGTAAAGAATGATTACACAAAATTCTGCAATAGCTGGGAGGGAATTAACTGCTAGCGTGGGAATTGCTGAGTTGGCTTTTGCGTAGGACCCCTATTTAAGCTTGGTTGAGTTAGCTCCCGGGGGAACTTGAGAGCGGACTTGCTGATGGGCTCTAAGTTGGTTGGCTCCGTAAACATTAACAATAGTTTATTTTAAAAGTGCTACTATGAGTAAGGTCGCCAGCAGGGTGCAACTGTCCATAAATCTCTTGCCAGTTGCACAAGGTTCAGCCATATAAAGAGCGCATCTCTAAAGGTATAGTTGCATTATGTCACTATGTACTTAAATGTTACCAAAGCGCCCCTGATCTCATCCAGACCCAGTGAGTGCCTTGTAGCAACGCTATGCATCTCTAGAATACAGTTAGTAAGTTGATTTTTAATTAGATGTTTCCTCTGCTCTACGTTATCTATAGCTACGCTCCTAGTTACTATATGGAGTTGAGGGTAAAGCCCCTTACCGTTTAAAAGCCTAAAAATCCTTGTAGTTTTGTAATGCAACAACATCGACTGAACATTTCAAAGTGTCTTCATTAAAGACTGCAGCTATTCCTACTTTAAGACCAAAGGAAAAATATTTCTAGTCTTCCTTGTTCTAATAAGACAGTAGCTTCTCTGCTACTTTTAACAAACAGCAAATATAACATTATGTTGTAGGAATTCATAAAACCACAGTTGCTGAGCTATATCATAAATATGTCAGGAAAAGATATAGAATGAAATCAGTAAAAATAATGAATGAGAATTGAGAACAAAAGATGAAAGCATTAAGAATTCAATAATACGAGGCCTGCTCAATAGAGAATGATCATAACTTTTTACGGTTATAATTTTTCGCACTAAAATTCAATCTTGTTATATTCTGTTAGCTTAATGTTAAACAAACGCGCCGTGGTGGTTTCATGTTCAGTACCGCCTGCCGCTGCAATGGAGGTAACATGCACTTAAAGTTGATGTTAGAAGAAGATCCTGAGCTTCTTTCAAACGTAATCACATCTGATGAATCTTGGCTGCATCATTTTGATCCTGAGAGCAAACAGCAAAGCTCAGTGTGGAAATCTCCTTCATCACCAACCCCAAAAAAGCAGAGTTGTTGCTTCTGCTGGGAAAGCTATGATCATCTCATTCTTTGATATTCATGGAATGTTTTATCAGCATGTTGTACCTGCACACACATCAGTAGCTGGGCAATACTACACGGATATCCTGAAAACATTGCAAGTCCATATCAGGCGCAAAAGACCACCTTTCCCTGAAGCAGGCTGAAAGCTGCACCACGATAATGCGTGGCTGTATATTGCCAATATTGTTGCCAATTGTCTTGTAAAAATCAACGTGAAGTGCATCCCTCACCCTTTCTATAGTCCGGATTTAGCCCCATGTGACTTTTTTCTATTCGCTAACTTGAAGAAACGCCTTCGTGCGAGGCATGATCCAGCATCAGATGCAGTGATGAAGGCTGCGGAGGCAATTTTGAAGGATTTCTCAAAAAATGATTTTCAGCATATCTTTAAAGACTGGTAGAAACGCTGTGACAAGTGTATCGCTTTCAGCCGAGACTGTTTTGAGAATGACCATCAAAATTATGAAGATGAGTAAAGGTACGTTGTCAAATTAAATTGCGATCATTCTTTATTGAACAGACCTCGTAGAGTATTGTTACCCTGGCGGCAGACTCGCGAAGCCGATGAATAAATGATGGCCGGTGGAGATTCGCGAAACTTCGGGGCCGATCGTTACCGGAAGCGACAGACAGTTGTGCGAAGTGTTTGAAAAAATAAACAGTTTTAGGTTATCTAGCAAATTGAATTTGTGAAGAGTGTATTTGCAATGAGAATAAAGTACAGTTTTTGTGTTTGTAACCTCGACCTTTATTTCACGAACCCACAAAGTCACAGTATTAACTGTCAGGAATTGAAGTTATGAGGCAGTAAATATCATTGAACTCTCAAAGTATTCACCAAGAACTAATTAATGATGCAGTAAATGAGGAGAAACTAAACGAAATTTTCTACCTAGTTGAGCATCCAGACTGATTAAGAATAACTAACACTTGAGTAACGCAACTTCGCTGTTACTTATCTTATTCACAATCCTTGCTTGTCTGACCTTGACCACTTCCGGAATTGGAAGAATAGCTTCTTACCTTACTGCCATCTACCGCGGACAACACAAAATTATCAATGACATCTACTTGTGCTATATAATAGTTAATCACGCGATCTCTATTTTTCAAAATAAATATCTTCTCCCAAATAATTAAATCTATGGATTCGTTCCATTGTTTCAATAATTTAACTTCCGGGATTATTTCATGTGTAGATGACCAAAAATGACCAGCCACTGCCGATTTATCTGTCTGTTTATATTTAATATTTCTGAAATATTACTTCGCTCTGGTTTCTACATTGCGTTTGGTCCTACCAATATAAATCTTATCGCATTCTAAACAGTTAATTTGATAAATACCAGATTTTTAACAAAATTCTAGTAGTTTTTAACTACAACTTCAAGGTTTTAAAACAATATGTTACTGTGATAATACGCGAGAGTCATAAAACTAATGAGTAAAGTTCATTTTTCATATCTATCATTTCTTTCTTCATCCTCCGAGGGTTCAAGAATCAGACAACTACGACCAAAGAACTCGTATATTGGCTGGGAGGTGGAGGTGCACTTTATAAAGGACCTTTGCTTTGTAATTTACGACCACCAACTTTAAGTCATATCGGACGATGAGTGAAATGGGTGAAGTGATGCTCAAATGTTCCCGGGATCCATGGAGCTTAGAATTACCCGACATTCGCCTCTCAGGATCAGGAAAACCCTTGGAAGGAACCTTAACCAGGTAACTCCGCTAACCGAAATTCGAACTCGGGACCTCTTGAACGTGAGGCAGACACGCTACCATCTACGCTACCGAGGTGGGCATTGTGAAGGACTGCTGACGGACTCTTCTCCCAGAAGCTCATTGAAAAGGCTCACTTTGAGCGGACCCCGAGGGTTTATGAAATTTGGAAACATTAAGAACCCCGTCCTAAAGTGCACGTCGTCTTGGATCTGGTTACCCTTCCGGTCTCTCCCTGTACTCTTCCTGTCAAGGATAGTGTTTGAAGCACAAAGGCCACAATTTCCTACGTGTGGTTGTCTGCCCCGATTTGATGGTTTATTTATCTTGACTGACTTTCTTTCTATTTACTCTGTAACGGTAGCTTTTGTTTGAACTGAAAATGGGTTTTGTTTTCTGATGTGAATATTAGTGGGCCATGTAATGACAATACATATAGGTTGCTAGGGGAAGCAGAAAATAAATAATCTTGTTTCATGAAGATGGAAATATATCGCGGTGAATATAAAAGTTTTGCATAGTAACGGAAAATCAATAATCTTCAAAAAAGAAATATTTTCTGTAATGTTGATGGTGAAAAGACGATGTGGGCAAGATAAAAGGTTTTAATAGTGATGAGTGGACGTGCAGGGGTGAACAATTTTATGTAATTAACGGAAACTATTTATTAAGGAGGTAAGGATTTATCGATATTCTGGAGGTAATCTACAATGATTCACTAGGAAAGAAAGCTCGAGTAAAATGTAATCCAAATTATACAATTGAATTATACGGGGCATGTTTTATAAGTGAGTACCGTTTTGCGATTCCACCGCCGCAGCTCTACGGTCGGCTGGTTACCTATATCTCTTGTCTACGCACTGACGTCATAACAGTCTGATTCTTCATTGTATACGTTGGTTATTGAGTGTTTAAGATGCCTCCGACAATCGTGAGTCCCGCTGATTGTGAAGTACGGGCTGTTATACGATTTCTTAGTGCTAAAGGCGTAAAACCGATCTATATTCATCGTGAGACCTGTGAGGTTTAGGGACAAAACATTATGAGTGATGGAATGGTAAGGAAATGAGTGAGAGCATTCAAAGATGGCCGCACAAATGTGCATGATGAAGAAGGGAGTGGGCGTCCTTCGGTCGTTACTGAAGATTTGGTGCAGAAAGTGGACGAGAAGGTGAGAGAAAACAGACGCTTTACAATGTCATCTTTGTGCGACTATTTTCCTCAATATTCTCGTAGTGTTTTCTATCGCACTGTCACCGAGAACTTGAAGTACCGGAAATTGTGTTCAAGTTGGTCCCGAAAATGTTGACGGATTTGCACAAAACCCAACGTTTAGGCAGTGCATTGACTTTCTTTGAGCGGTACCGCAATGAAGGTGAAGATATTTTAGACCAAATTGTTACTGGTGACGAAACATGGGTGGCCTACGTCACACCAGAATCGAAACAACAATCCATGGAATGGCGACATTTATCATCGCCCACAAAGGTGAAGTTTAAGCAAACAATTTCTGCCCGGAAAATCATGTGCACAGTTTTTTGGGTCAGAAAAGGAGTATTGCTAGTGGAGTTTCTGCCTGGTAATGAGGCAATCAATGCAGCGTCTTCTTGTGAGACATTGAACAATCTGCGCCGTGCAATCCAGAACAAAAAACGTGGCAGGTTGAGTAAGGGTATCGTTTTGCTGCATGACAATGCCCATCCACATGTGGCTAATCGGACCAAAGATCTCATCAAATCTTTCCAATAGGAAACTCTAGATCATCCTCCATACAGCCCTGATCTGGCGCCCAGCGACTACCATTTGTTCCTGCACTTGAAGAAACATCTGGACGGTCAGCGTCTTCAAGGCGATAGTGAAGTCAAAACAGTTGTGATACAGTGGTTAACAAGTCAAGCGCAGAATGTTATGAGGAGGGTATTCAAAAACTGGTACCACGTTATCACAAGTGCCTCAATATTCACGGAAATTATGTAGAAAAGTAGATTAAGGTACAGGCTTTCATCTAAAAATAAAATTATTGCGATATCTATGCACGTGTTTTTTTAATTCCAGAACGGTACTGACTTAAAAAACATGTCTCGTATATTATGAAGTTGGATTTATCCAAAAATTGTATTTATTTTTACTAGAAACCACACCTGAAAACGAGAGACCTCATTACTCTTATTTAATTCTTCTTATTCGTCTTCTTCTTCTTCTTCTTCTTCTTCTTCTTCTTCTTCTTCTTCTTCTTCTTCTTCTACCTCACGGCTTTGTATTGTTTAACCCGTTCCGGCTCCAAATTGGTCTGCCCATCTTTTCTTCGGTCTTCCCTGATTTCTTCTTCCTATAGGTTTATAGTTTAAGGCTCTTTTTGGTATTCTGTTAATATGCAACCTCTGAACATGTTCTTTCCATTGGTTTCTATTTCTTTCAATAGTATGGTTTATTTCTTATACCTTTAATTGTGTTCTAATATTCTGACTACGTTTTTTATTAATTTTGCTACATCCAGCTATTGCTCTTATGGTATTTCATTTCTGATGGCTGTATTCTCGTACTATTTCATTTTGTTAGTGTCCATGTTTCTGATCCATAGATCAGAGTTGGTATTGCCATTGTTTTGTATAGTTTTATTATAGAGTCCTTTCTTGCTTTATTTTTAATGTTCTTTTTATTGTGCCTGTTATATAGTTAAATTTATTTATTTTCTCTATTATATCAGCTTCCCCTTGGTACCAGACATTACATCCTAAATACTTAAAGTGTGATTTCTGCTCAGTTATTATGTTATCTAACACTATTTCTGATCTCACTGGATTAATTCCTTTAAATGCCATAGTTTTGGATTTATTTGCTGATATTTTCATTCCATATTCTGTAGCAATTTTATCTAGACTATACAGCATTTTCTGCAGGTCATCTTCATTTGTGGTCATTATTATTTGATCATCTGCATACAAAATAGTTTACAATTTAGCTCCTGATACATTAATGCCTCCATTTACTTTATTCGAACAAATCCTTACTATTTCGTCAACATACAAATTAAAAAGTGCGGTTGATAAAGGACAACTTTGTCTTACGCCACCATTAACTATTACTGGTTCTCTTTTATTTACTTTTTATTTTTGTGTCAATGTACATACTTTTTATAACTTCAATTAATTGTAAAGGTTTGCCTCTATTATTTCATCAAACACAATCATCAAGGAATAATTCGAATTACAACGAAGTAACCGTGTTACATCTGGCTTTCCGACCTGTGTCTTCGAAACAGTCAACGTGCATTCAATCTACAATGAACAGAAATCTGGTTACAACTGTAGGTAACAAAACCTTTTGCTTCGGACATTCTTTGCGTTTAGTTTAGTTCAGGAATCACATACTTAGAAATATGTTTTAACATGACTATAGAGACAAATGGAAAGGAACTTAAACTTTCCTTTCAATTCCTAAAGCTGTAGTTCTTTTCTTCCCTTTAAAACACAAAAGATTCTGCCTCGGAGCTCAAATGCCTCTGGCATATTATCAGCTCACGCGATTGTTACAATAGTTCAGATTAAACTCCTGTATACTGTCGTGCAGTTTATTTCTTAACTGCTGTCAGACGCTGCACGTACATCTTCTAGTCTCATAAAATGAATATTGAGTTACATGCAAATGTCAGATACGCTTTTATGAACGAGAACAAATAGTTTCACTGCACGTTATTTATTCCGTGTCAAATGCAGTGATCCCTTCATCTACAAGCAAACAAAGTATGTTCTTAACTATTACCTATCCGAAGTTTGTCGTCTGAAATCCAGCTTCGGAATAACACGCTATTTGTTCAGATTTTGGGGCATTAATGTTCTTCAGGATATTCTTTATATTATTTTGAAACGTGAAATATATATTTTATCTACCACGTTCCTAGTAAGTTAGGGGAAATACCTATTTCCCTCCCCTCCAAAAATATTGATAATAAATTTCAACAAAAGTGTGTTGTGGAATCTCATGAAAGAAAAGTATAATTTTTATTAAAAAAAAAGGTTCATGTGTGTGGTTCTGTGTGTGATATAAAGAGAGAAAGAAACAGAGAACTCAAAAACAAAAAATTGGATAAATATTAAATTTGGCTATTAAACTAATCCACATCCAAAGATGTGAACTCCACCGTGGGGATTTAGGTGATAAGGGCCAATATGTTTGGAGGTAATCAAGAAAACCAATTCTGGCAAAGGTATGCCTTCCACTTTTCTTGTCAAGTATACCACAAACGTCTGGGTTCATTGCATTTAATTACAAAATATTACTCTAGCCTTACAGGCGTCACCAATTACAAACAACTTTTTAAGACCAGCATTGCTTTACCCCGTGCGACATCCGCCACATCGAGAAATAGGGCGGAGTTCAAGCCTATTTGAAAACCCATATATTCACGTAGATAAATTTGGTGTTTCGAGAACTATTCCTGTAACAAATTGTGGAAGATGACCCAGGCAAATTTACGGTCAGAACAACCATTCAATAAAGTACTATCCAACGAGGCTTAAGTCCAAAACAAAGAATAATTCACCTTCCCACACCAGGAGAGCCGAGACACGCCAAGAGCCAAGAACCAAGAACAGGTTGCCCGTGTAAACGCCACGGTACTATCCGCTGTACGGATTTACCCGTGCGGTATAGAAAGTAGTGTCATTTGCGCGAGCTGCGTGCCGTTGTATTAGACTGCGCGGTTAGTCTCTACTGACGCTTCTGGTGGCGGGGTGTACCTACGATCACGGGGGACAGTGCCAAATCCGTTTCGCTTAAGACGGTCGCTGGTGATCCGTCAAGCAGAAGGGGAACCAGAAGCGAGAGGCCTGATGGAGTTTGGTTTTAGAAGTTGGAGTACGTCCAGGTCTGCCGCACGCTCTCGGGCGCAGCTGCAGGTATCACCCTTCCAGACACAACCAAGCGCGGAACGGCGTAACCTGGCGGTGTTTGTGGATGGAGGAGGAGAGGCAGACTTACCACTCAAGGGCATCCTTGGGGAGGCGGTAGTACCTCCATCTCCTGGGGAGACGGTGGTCATATTGACCCACTGAGTACACCAGCTGGTTTGGGTGAGGAGTGATCTTGTCATACAACGTGTGCGTACGTTCACGCACGACTTGCTCAACGTAGGCTATGCCGGACTGTGTGTGTAGGAGTGTGATGGGAACCTGCGGTCGGTACCGTTGATCATTCTTAGGTCGAGACACGACTGCTTTGCCTCGCCCTCGGTGGTACCCGGCACGACAGTCAAAGCGATGACCACGCGCCCTAGCAGGAGAAACAGGAAACAGAACAAATAAAGCGCGTCAAAAGAACGTGCAATCAGCACAGATGAGTCATGAAGATTTTTCAATAAATTCACCCCTCAACCCCTAATTATACGATGGCTAATGGCCATGCACCACCTCTCACTCCAACGACTGATAGCTCGGAGCTGGCACTGCAGCGGAAGATAGCAGCATCGTAGGTTTTTGTTAAGAGCCATTGGGAGGATGTCGTCGGCATATTCGCACATAAGAGTCTGTGGTTCCAGAGGGAAATCAGACATGTAGGCCGCAAGGAGTAGCGGGCAGAGGACACTGCCTTCCGGGACCCCTGCGTCTATGGGTCTGATACTTCAGGTTGTTGAGAAACGTGTGAACATCTAGTATCTTTAGAAGAACTCCTTTTTTACACAAAACTATCTGTTTCTTCGATATTGTCAGAGAACGCATTATAGCTACCGTTTATTTTCTCTCAAGAAAAAAGTTAAATCTATCTTTATCTGAAGAACTTAACTATCGTTTGTTATAAAACTTGTAAATAACTACAAATTTTCTTCTCTGCGATAACAAATGACAGTTAGAGCCATCTCTGGACACATAGAACTTATCGATACACTTATGTTATTGCCTGTCAAACTCTGTTTCTCCTGGTGGGCAATCAATATAACTAAAGGTCTGTATGGTGTATAGCATATGTTTATAATAGTAGTGATATACAGCTTTCTCAACGCACTCTGCTACAAATATCTACCTAAGCCACTCTCATACAAAGAATAATTCTTCTGTCTGTCCAAGTTAACAGAAATAGCTTAATTAGAGACTTCGTTGCAGATATTTGAGGGCTACAGGGGAATGAAATAACATAGAAATATAAAAAGGAGCCGCTATATTCTTATTCTGAAACTCTATTCAATTCCTCTGAAATAATGAAAAACACAAGAATAACATTAAGATTTTAAAGATGAAAAGACTTTTCAAAATTGATATCAAAGAAGATAGCGTCTCGAAAGAAGTTAAAGAAGTAAATTAAGGGGAGATAATTTACGTGTCTTAAATTCTGCGTTCTACTAAAGCATAAATATTTCACCATTATTTGTATAAATCACCAATTGTCATTGTTGCATTTATTTATCAAATACTTATTCTAACTGAATATCAAGGATGTAGTTTCCATCGATCCCTCCATCCATCCCTCACTCCATCCATCCGTCCATCCATCCTTCCGTTCATCCATCAGTCCGCCCGTCAAATCATCCGTCCATCCGTCCATCCATCCGTCCTTCAGTCCAATCATCCGTCCTTCCGTCCATCCATCCGTCCTTCCGTCCAATCATCCATCCATCCGTCCATACATCCATCCGTCCATCCATCCTTCCGTCGTTCCGTCCAATCATCCACCTCTCCATCCCTTCCTCCATCCATCCGTCCATCCATCCGTCCGCCCGTCCAATCATCCGTCCATCCATCCATCCGTCCATCCATCCATCCATCCATCCGTCCATCCGTCCATCCAGCCATCCATCCGTCCTTCCATCCGTCAATCCATCCACCCCTACATCCGTCCATGCATCCATCGATCTATCCGTCCATTAATCCATCTATCCGTCCATCCATCCATCCATCCATCCATTAATCCATCAATCCATACATCCATCCGTCCGTCCGTCCATCCATCCATCCGTCCATCCATCCATCCGTCCATTCATCCATCCATCCATCCGTCCATCCATCCATCCGTCCGTCCGTCCATTCATCCATCCATCCATCCATCCGTCCATCCATCCGTCCGTCCGTCCGTCCATCCATCCGTCCGCCCTTCCAATCATCCATCCGTCCATCCATCCGTCCGCCCGTCCAATCATCCATCCATCTATCCATCCGTCCGTCCATCCATCCATGCATCCATCCATCCATGCATCCATCCTTACATCCATCCATCCGTCCGTCCGTCCATCCGTCTATCCATCCATCCGTCCAATCATCCATCCATCCGTCCGTCCGCCCGTCCAATCATCCATCCATCCGTCCGTCCATCCATCCATTCATCCATCCGTCCGTCCAATCGTCCATCCGTCCAATCAACCATCCGTCCATCCATCCGTTCGCCCGTCCAATCATCCGTCCATCCATCCATCCATCCATCCATCCCTCCATCCATCCATTCGTCCATCCGTCCAATCATCCATTCGTTCGCCCTTCCAATCATCCGTCCATCCATCCATCCATCCATCAGTCCATCCGTCCGTCCGTCCATCCGTCCGCCCGTCCGTCCATCCACCCGTCCGCCCGTCCGCCCGTCCGTCCATCCGTCCATCAATCCATCCATCCGTCCGTCCGTCCACCCGTCCATCCGTCCAATCATCCATCCGTCCATCCATCCGTCCGCCCGTCCAATCATCCGTCCATTCATCCGTCCGTCCATCCATCCATCCCTCCATCCATCCGTCCATCCATCCATCCATCCATCCGTCCAATCATCCATCCATCTATCCGTCTGTCCGCCCGTGCAATCATCCATCCATCCGTCCGTCCATCCATCTATCCATCCATCCGTCCGTCCATCCGTCCGTCCATCCGTCCGCCCGTCCGTCCATCCATCCGTCCATCCGTCCGCCCGTCCGTCCATCCATCCGTCCGCCCGTCCGTCCATCCATCCATCCGTCCATCCGTCCGCCCGTCCAATCATCCGTCCATTCATCCGTCCATCCATCCATCCATCCATCCATCCATCCATCCGTCCATCCGTCCGTCCATCCGTCCGCCCGTCCGTCCATCCATCCGTCCATCCGTCCGCCCATCCATCCGTCCGCCCGTCCGTCCATCCATCCGTCCGCCCGTCCGTCCGTCCGCCCGTCCAATCATCCATCCATCCATCCGTCCGTCCATCCATCCATCCATCCGACCATCCATCCATCCATTCATCCTTCCGTCCATCCGTCCGTCCATCCGTCTGCCCGTCCTTCCATCCGTCCATCCATCCATCCATCCGTCCGTTGGAGGTATAGGAATCAATTCCCAATTTGCACCTAACTTTTAAAAAAACGTTATTTATACTGTGAAATTTTGGCATGAATGCTGTAAACTGGTTGTTTATTAGCTACGTGTTAAACGCCAGAAAATGTTAAGTTTAAAATACATAAACACTGCAAGAGCGACATGTAAAATAAGAATGCCCAATTTCCGAATTAAAAGACGTAGGGAACTCCAAGCATATTGTTTATACTGTAGGTAATTATCATTGAAGTTCAATAACGTATGGTATTATATCAAAATATTTGTTTACCCTAATACTTTTTATTTCCTTTCTATTTGTTTTTCCCCCATGTTTGCACCAGAGATCGCTTAGGTTAAATTCATCGTACCACTGAAAAGTGGGGCGATCCAGTTTGGCTGGTGATGAATGTTCCCTAAAGGAACGTAACCCTAAAGCTCTGCCTGCTCCTGCTGCAGCAGATCTTTGCATAAATCATCAGCTCACACAACATTCCTCTTTCCTGGAACGTGTCCTCTCACTGCCACCTCAACTCATGTATTCTTTGCCAGGTGTGACCTGCTTCGTTCATTCAGCAAGAATATACATGTGTCTATGTGGTGTACAAATTGTGGAGTTCATTTGATGCGACTTCTTTTAACATCAATTACTTATGCACTGGAAAAGTCCTCCAACGTTAAGTCATATCGGACGATGGATGTAATTGCGAACCTCGCGGGATCACCTAATTAAAAATACTTATACTTTTCGCAAATAGTTCATTATTTTATTTATATTTTATGAGGAAAATTTTGTAGATGTCATATGGCGATCGGCACTTAAAAGTTGTGGCTATCTCTTAATCGTGCTAATTTTCCTGTTCCCGTTGGATCTAAAATAAACATATAATAAAAGCATTTCTATAAGTGTATATATACAGAGGTAGCAAAATTATTAGACTTGATACCGAAATTAAAGAATTGAAGTAAGTAAAGAATCATGATGGATTTCAAAGGAGTCTCTTATATTTGTTGCGACACTAACAGGTGCAGTTGGTTGAGTTGTGTAACAAAATATATGGGAAAAGCAAAATTCTAAGGGATAGCACCTGACTGAATAAGCATTCTTCGGACGCTTAACAATGGCATGACAAAATAGTCACAAAGGGAATCTTTGGTTGAATGAAGATTGCTTCCAGAAAGTGAAAGTGACACGCATACACACACGCGCAGCTGTGTAGACATCAGTCCACGGCGTGAGGCCGATTAGGGCAGTCAACTTCTTCTCTCTTGGTCGAGGACAGACCAGAAGTGATGAGAGAATATACTTGTCGGTTTATATGTACCTAATTAAGCATTATCGAGTAATAAGCATTCCGCCTTCAGTAAATTTAAACAGTGATATTGGTAATCCTTGGTCGGCAACTTTGAGTTTAATGTAATAATAAAAGAAGCAGTCATTAAACCAGTTTGAAACGGGCATTCTACTCATCCATTCTACTCATCCATACTCACGCATACCCTGAGATGAACCTCATTGCTTTACCCTGAGCTAAAGCCCCATTATTTCCATTTACATCAAACTGTCGCGCCAACGTGGTAACCCTGAGCCACACATTATTTGCTCTCCAATATTTGATTGTATCAGACTAAAGCTCTGATAACGTTCTTTATTTACTTAACATGAATACGTGAGCTCTCTGATATATATATATATATATATATATATATATATATATATATATATATATATATAACACAGAAACTTTAGTCAATACATTTTACACACTCCTTTCTTGGAATTTAACATTTTTATTCGGTTAGACATGCCCTCAACCAAAGTTTCATACCTATTTGTAATATCTGCATCATGTTGCCAGATATTAAGTGTCCAGGGTAAGTTGGATTTAAGATGTAATGTGGGTTTTCTTGAGTTTCTTCTTCACAATGGACCGTAAATTCTCGACCTGGTTTATATCAAGACTATTTCCTGGCCATGGAAGCACCCGTAAATGTTGTGTTATTTTCATGGCTTTGTGACACATTGCACCATCCTCCATAAAGATACAGAATCGTTTCCGAACCAATCCCTTATCTGCGGCAGAAGTCGAGTTTGGAGAACTCCTAGGTACTGATCTTGCCCCATAGTACCCTCAACAAAGTACAATCTTCCAGTTGCATGGACAGACATAGCGCTCCAGATCATCACCTTTGAAGGGTGTTTCACAGTTGGTTGCACTCACTGAGGAAGAGTAATCCATGTTAATGGCAGCTACTGATCAACAATATACTTAATAAGTTATCTCAAATAATACCTTTTTATAGTCTATGAAGGTTTCCCATAATTGAATCTGGTTATTAAGGACCCTGGGAGGTCGATAGCTTTCAAACTATCCATTTTTAGTGTAAAAATTATATAATTCTTCAGCTTTAAAATGATATATACAACATAGGTTGTCAGCTGGTATTAAAGGCCTTTAATTCGTCAATTTAAACATGGCGGCGTAATGATATGCCCAATTCCTGAGAATGGTGCTTAATCTTTGATCGTGATTTCCCAAAACCTTGATTTGTCACATTTTAGGTGCATGTTTCTCAAAAACTATAAACGATATTGACACAAAATTTGTAGTGGTTATTTGTCAATGTTCCTTGAACACATTCGGCTAACATTTATATTCATGTGATTTATAAAATTGATGAATACAAATATTCAGTCCTTGAAAATATTATCTCTTTTTTACTCAAAACTAATTAATGTTTCATGTGCATAGTATAAACTATATGTGATTTTCATTTAACGGATATTATAAAACTTTATCTTAGGTTATTTAGGATAAAACTTGGTGCACTTTACTTCCTACAAGTAAAGTGTGCCTGAAATATAGGGTGCAAAATTTTTCTCAGAACACATGGTGTGATTTATGCCCCTTTTGCATGGACCTATGTGAACGTAATTTAAATATCATATAGTAGTTATATGCACACATCCTTATACAGTAATCATACCGAATTTCAATTTATGATAATGTTTAGCTTTCTATATATTCAAATTTTTAATATTGGTAAAAATTAACCTTGTGTGGGTAAAAGTAACTTCCCAGGGCCTTTATATTATCTTTCTGAGAAAGAGTAGCACAGTGCATCACATGAATTACCTTTTACCAGTCATCAGAAAACCAATGTTTAAGTCCCTTTGCCTAGTCGAGTCTCTTTCTTGCCATATCTGGTGTGAGATTTGCTTTTCCTCTTGGTCTTCGAGTCTTGAAACCGCCATCGAACAGGGTTCTTCTGATAGTCCTTGCTGATATATCTAAGCCTGCAGCTACTAAAGTATTCTTTAAGTCTTTACTAGTAGCTTTCCGGTTTCTGCGTGCTTCAGGCATAACTTTTTTGCACCTCTAGGGCTCAACTTGCTTTTTCTACCGCAGTTCCCGCTTCGTTGTGCCTGATATATCTTATAGTTTTCGTCCAGTTTTTTAATTCTGCTTACAGACTTTTGTAGTATTTTGAGTTTCTGTGCTACTTCACTTTGTATATACTGTCCTCCTGCTATTAGTGTCCTCGTAATAGCAATTTTGTTAGGTGATAAGTCACTTTTCCTCTCCATAACCTCAAATTTCCTTTAACATTAAATCTCACAGGTTCTCTAGTCTTTCACTGCATGCATAGAACTTTAAAAGCGTTAGTATAAAACAGAAGAAGTGTACTGACAAAATAAAGCCAAGAGTTCTGAAGATAAACCTTTACATATCCAATAAATTTGCATGGGCACTTATTAAATACACAGAATAAATGCACTGTTAGGGCAGCTCTCAGTCAACATAGCAGTTATACCAACATATGCTTACAGAACATACCATAAATCATCATAAAACATCCCTGAATTATTTTATGTATCACTCAATCATTCTTACATACAATGTAGTCATTAATTCAGAGTTAGACTGAAATAAGTTCATTTTTAAGAGTGAAATTCGGCTTAGTCTAGTAATTTGTTCCAGTAAAATAGAACACTGGCCCTTAATAACACTTTATTGAATAGAGGATATAATTACGTGAATTTATAACTTTTTTTTAAAACAAACGATGCCCGCATTAGAAGTAATTAATTCTCCGGACGCCATAATTGGCTCCAATTTGTGCAATTCCCAGATTAAACTAATAATATAGCAATCCCTTTGTATATTAAGCGAACGCTTCCAAGAACATTACTACTAATTAGAGCTTTATCTGGCCCGTGGTAAGCCATTTCATGTACACACAAACCATGATCCGAACGTTTCACACCGCACACGTGATTTCATGAATTTCGAATGCTGTGGTTCGTCGAGTTCATGAATGTTTCACTACCTTGCTGCGTGTTAGTCAATTAAATTTTGAGCTTCCTCGCTGTTTATGATACAGAGAAACCCAGGCCAAATGAATGGCAGGATGTTATAGGCAACAAGTCGGTATCTTCCAACTTTCATAATTCCTTAAAGTTTGGGCTTGGGCGAGCTCTGAGATAAAGCTGTCGTGTAAACCATGAGGGCGAAGCTTAATCTGAGAGAAGTCTGTACTTGTATATAGGCGTTCTCTGAAAAGTAAACGCGTATAACTGCTCTGTTATAAAGTACTAATAGCTTTTGTAATTAATCATCACGACCGTGCACGTCAACTAAAACCGTATATTCCAGATCTTCTCGGGAAACAAGCGAGGTAAAAAGACGATTAGAAATCCACGTTTCCGGAGCGCATATCTCTCCCAGCATCAGAATACTTTAAGAAATGTTTTAACCACAAAATGTACTACTCAGTGGCGTACATTACGGGCTATCAAAAATATCACCTAAGCTCATATCTAAAGTAAACTAGAAATTAATAAGTAATATTATTAATATTAATAGCAATACTAGCCAGTCTCCCCAATAAATAATTAGTGCGTAGGGTGGAATATCTCTCGTTCCCTATCTCTGAACAGAGGGTCAAGCAGAGCTTCGTAAGCTACTGTTGCAGCCTTTGTAATGGGCAGTGAGGGGCACGGGGGAGGAATACAGGATTCAACACGTCAAGGCTTCGGAGCCTTACATCGCTACACTCATACGAGCTTCTCCGAAATGTACCGTACGAACACGACTGGCTTCGGAATTCCACATAGCACGTAGAGTTAAAGGAAAGAAAGAGTGTGCTTTCAATTATTGTGTGATTGTTACGGTCCTCAACAGCCGTATTAGTATTGTTTATTTCATAGTGTACATTGTACCAAGACATTTGCTAGCGCTAATTCTTCGAAATGGGTGAAGAATGTGTATTTAAACAATGACTGCAAAGACCATTCTTGCAGTTTAAATACGAGCATAAATTAGTGATAATAAAATAGGGAATGCCTACTCCAACTCTGTGTGAACAGAGGGAAAAAATAAGAAACCTTATAAAATGCATTTAAATATAGATAATTATCATAAGTATGAGTGGCTGTCTCTTTCATTCGAACTAAATAAACGTCATTGCTGGCCATGCTTGTTGTTTGCAACTAAGAAAACACCATGAAATACCAGGGTTTCGCAAATTTATCTTATTTTGTCACAGGTTTGGATAAATTTATGAGATCAATAACGCATATATAATCTTTCACAGCATTAACAACTTTCGGCACTCAACGGGCAAACCATGCATTGAATTACCAAAACAAACTTTCTGACAGTTTTGACCATGAAAGTTTAAGGAAAATAGAAATGTATTAAAAAGATTTACTGATGGAGTGGTTCTTCTTGCAAAACAGGAATGTTCGTTTAGAGGCCACGATGAAAATGAGGCGCTAAAGGCAATTATACAGAATTTCTGCAATTTCTAGCTAATTATGATATGGCACTGACTCAGCAACCAAAGACAGCTGCCGTTTTAAAAGGTATATCACCTGTTTCAAGAAAAATTCATATAAATGCACTGTTTGTGAGGTTAAAACTTAATTGCAATTCCTTATTGTCCGGATCTGGTAGGCCTAGTGATAGCCCGAATCACAATTCCAGCATACGCCACTGGTATTACTCGATTTAAGACAAATATTAACAAAGACGAACCACTACCAACACTCGCATCACTGAACAAAAGACTCTTTTCAGTAAATTAAATGCCAGGTCAGGAGATGGCGTGAGTATAGTAAATTAATCGGGTCAAAAAACGTAACTACTTAACTTGATGACCAAGCTGCAGAGATCTGTGATTCTTAAGCCGACGCATTTCCATTTTTAAGGCCGGTTTCCCAAAGGAGCTGAACTGAAATCCAGCATCATGATTAAGCATGCTCTTCTCGGAGTAAATGGCCAAAGCCTCCTTAACTCTCCGCTCCCAGTAACTGTTGCATTTTGCCAAGATGGTCGTCTCCCAGACCTCTCCTGGACAACTAAAGCTTAGCATTCTTCTAAACCTTCCAACCCATTCTCTTTCTTCATATCAAACTACATCTACATCTAAACTAAATACCTACTAAAACAATCCCACTGGTGTTCTAGACGTTCTCGGGCTTCGAGCCAGGAAAGCAGATGTTGAGACATCAACGTTTCGGGAGCGTGCATCTCTCCCATCATCACGATGTTGAATGACTTAGGGGTGGGGCGACCCATATATATACTAGTCGCTAAGGAAAATGACGCGGACCAATCAGCGAGCGGGCTCGCGATGGTGAATGTGATCACAACACCTTCCTCCTGACATCACTGAGCTCTTCCGTCACACCTTGTCCTCCACATATTTCCTGTATGGTGACAAGTTCTATGAGCAAGTGGACGGGGTAGCCATGGGGTCGCCATTATCACCGGCGGTGGCCAACTTCTTCATGGAGCATTTGGAGCATGCGATTCTCACCACGGCGCACCTGAAGCCTTCACACTTCTTCAGATGTGTGGACGATACGTTTGTAGTCTGGCCACATGGACGAGATACACTATCTGACTTCCTCACACATCTAAACGGATGCAGACCCCAGATTCAATTCACTATGGAGGTGGAAGAGAATGGGGTGTTGCCTTTTCTGCACATTCTGGTTTCAAGAAACAAGAACGGTACACTAGGGCATGCAGTTTATCGGAAACCCACTCACACCGATCTATATCTAATCGCACGCAGCTACCACCACAAATCCCAACGTATGGGGGTGCTTGACACATTGGTTCACAGAGCATTGGCCATTTCGGACCCTCAGCACTTATCTCAGGAACTGCAACACCTGCGACAAACTTTTCGTCAGAACGGCTACTCTGAACCCGATGACAAGAGGGCCTCGCAAAAGACAAAAGAGCCGGAACACACATTTGTAGCTCTACTGAAAAGCCAACTGCCATAGCCTGCATCCCATATACCGGCAATCTGTCTGGAAAAATGGGCAGAATACTGCAAGACACAACATAAAAACTATTCATAAACCACCTGCAAAAATCAGACACTTTATGAGACCGGTCAAAGACCAATTACAACTAAACGTTCCGGGGGTGTACCGCATTCCATGTGAATGTGGAGTGCCGTACATCGGACAAACCGGCAGGACCATAGCTACCAGGATTAAAGAACACGATAGAAGCATCAGACTTTTGCAAACTGAAAAGTCTGGGCTGGCGGAACATTGCTTCCAGCAGGACCATAGGGTTAGCTTCGGTCTCACCACTATTTGGCAAAATGCAGTGGCTACTGGGAGCGCAGACTTAAGGAGGCGTTGGCTATCTCGGCAGAGAGAGTCACTCTTAACCGAGATGCTGGGCTACAATTTAGTGCAGCATGGAATCCTGCATTAAAACTCGAAAAAGAGAGACTCAGGAAACAGATCTGGCTTACTGAGCAGCGACCAAAGCGGCAGTGTTTTCTGAGAGGTTGTCATATTCACCATCGCGAGCGCCCCTAAGTCATTCAACATCCTGATGATGGGAGAGATGCACGCTCCCGAAACTTCGATGTCTCAACATCTGCTTACCTGGCTCGAAGCCCGAGAACGTCTAGAACATATACGCCGGCAGGAAAGATACAGCTCATAAATCCCACTGGTTTTACTTCTTATCCCCATTCTTCTACCAGCAAAGGACCTAGTCCTGGTACGGTAACAGTCAGGAAACCACCGCCTACAAGGCGGCTCAACTTTCCAACGACGCGTACACAAATCCTGGTCGAAATTTGGCTCTATGGTCGTTATGAAAACAATGCTCTGCCAGCCAAGACTTCTGAGGTTGCATTAAACGAATACTCCGTTCATGTTCGTTTATTCTGGTAGCGATGGTCCTTCCGGTTGTTCCTATATACGGTGCCCCACATTCACAGGGAATGCGGTACACTCCCGTAACTTGGAAGTTCAGTTTGTCTTTCACCGGCCTCAACAGATGTTTAATCTTCGGAGGTGGCTTGTGGAAAGTCCTGATTGTTTTATAGGGCGAGAATTCTAAGAATCACAGATCTACACTTTTTTTTGTAATTTACGTTCTCCAGCGTTAAGTCATATCGGACGGTGAATGAACTGGGTCAAATGATGCCCAAATATGTCCAGGGTCCATGGAGCTTAGAGTTACCCGACATTTGTGTTGAAGGATAAGAGAAAACCCCGGAAAAAACCTTATCCAGGTAACTCACCCTGACCGAGAATCGAACTCGGGACTTCTTGAACGTGACGCAGACATGCTACCATCTACGCTACCGAGGTGGGCTCTATACAGCTTGATAATCAAGTTAAGTAGTCACGTTTCTTTGAACTAATTAATTTTCTATACTCACGACATCTCCTGACCTGGCATTTAATTTACTGAAAACAGTCTTTTGTTCAGTGATGCGAATATTGATAGTGTTTTGTCTTTGTTTATATTTGTGTTATATTCAGTGATATATTTGTCCTTGTAACGTTTATTAAAATATCCTGATGATGGGAGAGATGTACGCTGCCGAAACATCGAAACATCTGACCTGGCTAGATTTTTCACAAAAAAAAGTTTGTGGTGTAGGTAGTGTACACACAGTGTCACGAATTTGTAGTGAAGCCGCTTTATACTTAGAAAAAGGAACGTGTCTGTGTTTCAATCTCCGGTAAAAATTCATAAAGTTGGAAAGCGAGTTGCTGGATTGGAAATCGTGTTTGCTGTTCCACTACTGTGACGTGTGCCAAGGTAAGATTTTAATGTTTTAGGAATATTTAATGTGTTTATAATTATAGGAATAATAGCCAAAACCTTTTCTGACGTGTAAAACGTGCTATGTACAGAACCTTTGCCAGTAAACGTACTACGCTTGGCAACAGCGCTGCAACTGAGTTTTGGCCAGCATTTATATGCCTTTAAGGGGATGCAGCATCGATTACTCCACATCCAGCAATTTTCAACAAATGTTGCTGAAAATTTTACCACTTAGTTCTGATATTAGTGGACACAGGATTCAAAATTTGGTTCTTATATCTTCAATAGTTTTTGAGTAATTAATATATGAAATTCAAAAGTTGGGTAAAATTCAAGCCGCTCCACGTGATGAAAATTTTCCAAATTTTAATTTTTCTATTTCTAGAAATATTCAGATGGTTATGAAGAAAATATCTATCATATTAATTTCTTATAATGTCTTTAGTTTCAGAGGGGAAAAAATGGGCATGGAGCAAACAAAACAGCTAAAAAGTTATTAAACCTTTGATTTTATAAATCAATAGCTTTAAAAATATATAATAATAACCCATGGCGCGACAGCCCTTAGAGGGCCAAGGCCTACCAACCCGACTGCCGGTCTCACGCACACATACGCACGGCAGAGGTGGACGATCATCGAACCGATACGGGTAGGAGATGTGGATAGCATCTCGACTTCCCCAGCCGGAATGTTGGTTTTCGTGACCTGGGCCGCTTACCTAGCGTAAGCACCTCACCTTCCTCACGATGCTGAGTGATCACCGGTCCTATACCCGGCACCTAAAATTCCCACCAAATGGGTGGGATCGAACCGGGGCCGCTTTCCGTGGCCGGAGACCAAGGCATGCTGCCTTAGCCCGCTACGCCATGGCGCAGGACTTTAAAACTATAATGCATATTAAAAGTTCATATGATAGAAACTTTTATTTGCTTTCTAAGAACATGTGTGGAAAATTTTAGAGGGACTGAATCAAAACTGCATCGTATGGAACATTTTGAATTGAAAAAAAAAAATGTAGAAAAAACTATAACTGAGTAAATCAAATTTTAAAATCCAAAACATTTACCTTCTCAGCTACATGCCTTGAAGCAGACTAAAACCCTCCAGATAGATAAATTGGACCCTCCTGCCTCTTCCTTCTCTCTTATGCAGCAGTTTTCTTCAATTTTAGTTTCCTTCTGGATGTTCTAGAAGTTACCTACGCAGAAATTGTTGAATGAAGTAAGGGTAATTGGTCCTTCCCTTGGCTAAATTTTAGAGATGCTGGTGAAATCTGTGTCCATTATGTCTGACTGCAGCTTGAGTGAGGCAGAACAACCAAAATTGAATTTACTGGTAGATAATGTCACACCAACCTGAAGTCTCTTCTTTGAGAAAAATATTTCTTTTGGGCAATTACGCCAATTCATGTTATGTAAACTTTCATTTGCATTTTGTGTCTTACCCAATGTACATCTCGTTAGGATTACACCTGATGCCAGCCTTTGGTACACAGGCATTAGTTTTCCTACCACATCAGGTCTCAAGTATGTTCCCATTGTTGTACTGTTATGTTTAGGTGTTCCTTCCCATGTATCGTTTAGACTATTCATGATCCTAACTATATACACAGGCAACAAAAGGTCAGTTTTTTCAAATAATATTTAATCTACAACCTATAAAACAGTTATATGCACGTTTTGATGTATAAAATACTTTTATAAATGTTAAATGGCAGACTAAAACTCATCAATTATATATATACAGTATGTAGTTAACGAGAAACAAAAGAAAATCCTGACCAAGTTAGAAACTCACACAAAAACAAAATATAAACATTACTATTTGCTTTCAATGTTTGCAGACAGTGTTTTTTTCCATGGTGCCACATATTGTAAGAAATAACCATCATACCAACACACAAAATTCCACCAGAAGATTTGCCCGCTAATTTCAAATGTATAAATTTAGTACATTCAATCACATTTAAATGACAAAATTCTGTGAAACCAAGGGCCGGCATGCACGTGCGCACTGGAATTTAAATTGTCATGTGAAGGTATTTAAATGCCTTAAATTCATAAATTTAGTTGGATTATGATACTATAAGGTTCAAAGTATTTTATTAGCTCAAAAACAAAAAAATAAAAATATTTTCCCATATTTCTAGGCAATTTTGGTGCTGAATTCCCTTAAATGTATAGTGGAAGTGATTCCGTTGCGTTCCCTGATATAGCAACCCGGAAGTGGAGGCCTCTAGGAGCGGGAATGAGTAACACGGGTCCCTTCGGACTGGAAATGATCAACACCGTGCATGCATGCGCGCACCGTTCATCAGGATCTAATCGCCCTTCGGGTCGTTCTCCTAATCTCTGCCTCCCAAGGATCCCGATAGAAGCACAAGAGACACAGTAGCCTAATTGCGGTGATATGCCAGAATTGCCGAACCTCTCTTTTGTATTTATCTTTATCTATATCCTAAGACTAAGTTCAAATGAAGTGATTTGAGCGGATCTGGGCGTGACAGTATTTAGTATCCCCTTACTAACATAGACCTTGAGTACGATATCTGCGAGGTTTTATGAATTATTCATTAAATACATTTGAGAATTTAATGAATCCTAAAGCTTCTATTATAATTCTGAAAGCCTCAGGCTTTAAATCAAGTACTGTAAAACTTCTAGTTGATGTTGCTATCATCAGATGGTGCAGTAGCACTACGCTTTTTGGAGAAGCAATACCATTTAGTGAACGACTTCCAGCGATAACAGAGACTACCTGTATGTCTATGCATACACAATGAATGTAGTTACCAGGGAGGAGGGACTGCAGCTATTTTTGTGGCCACTACTGACACACCAGTTTGTTTTTATTGTTTTACCGTCATAGTCGTTATAAGGTAGACATTACGTCATTTTAAGCTTAATTACTGAAGTATGGTTAGATAGATATATAATTTATTCATCTTGTAAATCATACATTGTACATGTGTACTATGTTATAAGACACGTCATATTGTGAATTTACAGTGCAATTAACTATACTTGTAGATTAACAAGTCACATCCAATAAGGACAAGCCAGTGTTTGAACAAAATAGTGTTTTATAAAGATATCTCAAGAATTTTGTAATATACACAATTAATTCAGAAATGTAACAATATTATAAACTTTCCATAAAGTCACTAACAGAATAAAATCAGTTTTCTAGCGGGTATGCAAAACTGAGTTTTTAAATGTTGAAAAATTGCATGTGGTTTTATTGGCCTTAGGCAGTTCATTAAAAAAAGTTATTCCTAGGTTTATTACACTGTTTTTATGAGCTCTTGTGTTACTTCTATTCACATAAATATCCATTCTCTGTCTAGTATTATGATTATGAACTGTGCCATTAAAGGTACAGTGGCCAATTCCTTTCATTAAATTTTTCTTTGTAAATTTTAAAATTTCAAAAATGAAAATACATGGGAGAGGTAAGATTTTAAATGTTTTAAATAATGGTCTGCACGTAAATGTTGATTTAACTCCTCCAATTATTCTTAGAATCCGTTTTTTTGCATTATGAATAATGGTCTACAGTGTGATGAGTTACCCCATAATGTTATGCCATATTTTAAAATGGAGTGAGTACACGCAAAATACACGCTTCTGAGAGCTTTTATGTTAACTATGTGTACCAGTTGTCTGAAATTATAAGAAATTGTACTCAGTTTTTTTAATTAGATGATGAACATGTGTCTCCCACTTTAGGTTACTCTGTATCCAAAGACCAAGAAATTTAGTAGTATTTACATACTTAATTACTTTATTATTACATATTAATTGTTATTGTACAGGAGACTTATTCTGAGAAAGCTCAAACTGAATTACATGTGTCTTATCCAAGTTTACAATTAAATTATTATTGCTGAACCATTTAGAAATATTATTGAATATTCTGCTCGATAAGATTTGTAGCTCTTCAAGTGCATTGCTTTCAATTAATAAATTTGTGTTGTCAGCATATTGAACTATTTTTAGCTGTAATATTTGGCCGTAAATCATTTACAAAGTATAAGAAAACAATAGGGCATTGTCTGATCGCTATTCTTTAATGCGATCTTTTTCTGTATGGGAAATTTCTACTATATGCTTCCTGTCCTTTAGATATGATTTGATCCATTCCTATGCATGCCCTCTAATATCCATATGTTCTAATTGTTTGGCATAGTAAATTGTAGTACATCGAATGCTTTAGTTAGGTCAAAAAATGCACCTAGTATTTTGTCTTTGTTATCCAAAGTATTTATTACACTGTTTACAAAATAAAAAAATGCACTTAATTCAATATGTTTACATTGGTGTTGCACAGATAACTGAACTTGCAATATATTCACCATGCTTTCTGCCTATTTGTGGAAATTTCTTTTACGAAACACAACATAACATTTCTTGAAAGGGCAGGGAAACAACAAATATGTTGTTTTCAGAAGTATAGCGGCTATATTTCAATACACTACACCTCTATTATTACTAAGGCCCTAGTATCAGGTTTTAAGATAATTTTTCCTCAATGTTTATTAGTAAATTTAAAGGTATACATTTGTTTCTAGCTTCCTGAGGCAGAGACCGCGAACTTTATTGCATCTAACGTACTTAACCCTCCGGTAGCCGCGTGGTGCTTCCTGACGTGAGTGGTCGCGTGAGCTACAAAAGTAGCCCTATAAAATTTACTTTATGCATTGTTTTCGACTGTTTAATAACTTTCTGGGATATTCATTTCTTTTTTTATAATGTTTACTTACATTCAAGTTGAGTTTTATGAAGTGTTTCAAAATAATTTGATATTAAATTAAATTTTACTACGTGTCGTCTAAAATATACGGTAAACTCGTTTAAAATGCTTCCTTACATTCCTGAAACATATTGTCACCTAATTATCGGAAGGCACGGCCAGCTAGCAGCTGGGTGGGCGACAGGAGGCATTTAGGCCACGGCTACCCATTTATCTTGTGGCGTTCACTGAGGGGGGTGTTGAGGAAAGTGTCACTGGTCGCTGGCCGTCTCTTTCTAGACACAGTGATCTTCCTATATAAGGACTGCAGTGGACGAGTCAGTTCAGTTCTTAGCGAGCAGCCGCGAGGAGCGCCGTGTTAGCGAACGGACTGGAAGACGGTGTAAGTGTTTTAGAGGAGTTGTACGAAATTGTGGTAAATGGGACAATTTGGGGGCTGAAGTAGTAATTAGAAAAATGTTGTCAGTAAAAGGAGAAAAGAACAGGAGAAATATAGGGAATTATTTAGGGAAAGTTAAAGAGAGATGGCTAAGAACAATTAAGAGAAAAATGCAGAGTGGGATAGGTGAAATGGCAGAAAGTGTAAAAAGGATCAGAGGGCCTCCAATACACAAAAACCTAGGGTTAGGTGTATGGGGACCGAATTATTATTCAATGGTGGGCAACATGATAACATGATAGGATTTTCAGGAGTTAGGAATATATGGCATACTTCAGTATGGATTTTATAATTTGTAATCTTGATTTTGTATTTCCATTTGTTGATTTAAAAGGAAATAAATTACTATTACTATTACTTACTTACGTAATTGTGAGCGTGGAATGGACCTGTAACAGACGAACTGGTGGATTGCAATTGTGTACGCTAAGTAATTCTATGTAATTGGCAAGTGTTCCAACTGTAATTCGGTGGAAATAAAGAACATTTTGAGTTTGTGCAATTGAACTTTTAATTTCACGAACCCACAAAGTCACAATATTAATCAAATTAATAACAGTAAAAACAACAATATCTGATACAGAACGTATCAAATGTTTGCATTTCTTCAAACAATCACAGTATTAATGTCTAGTAATAATCTCAAAATATAAAACAAAAACAAAATTACTATATGGTTTACAATTCTTCGTGCAGACACTCTTTGCACACAGCTGTGAAATGATTATTGCAAATCTTTCTAAGACACATGCTGCAACTCTTCCTGGTAGATTTACTTTGCTTCCTCCACATAAGTAGCATCTCCCTAACTTGTTATCAGGCTATGTGACTTCTGTTCTGCAAACGTCTTCAATTCCGATAATCTTAGAACGCTTTCTTAGTGAGACCGATACAGTGTTCAGTTCTGCTCTTCTTGCTATTTGAGGCTTTATGAGCTCCCAGTATATTGTCTCAAAGAACAAGCGTCGGTTTATTTTGCTATAATTCTGATACGCAAAAAAAAGAGAAAAAAAATCTGGAGATTCTTGCACTATCCTTTCCAATCTATCGCTTCTTTAGCAAGTTTCCGATTTCTGGCTCTCGTTAATATTGCGTACCTTGTAAACATTCTTTGTTTTTTGCCCACGCCAGCTCAGTTGCATTCAGATTACAGTTATACGGAGGTAGACAAATAATAGTGTGTCCCCTTTTAAGAGCCATAACTTCGGCAACATACGTGATGCTTTTAGATTTCTTGTAAAATTAGTTAGCTAATAATTAACCTCAAAATTTCTCAAAATGAAATGGCATATGTGTGAAAGCTTAGCATATTAACCACTAGATGTCGCAGTGTGTAGCTCACTTCCTGTATCAAAGTTGTCATCTGTGTTTACGAGAAGTGGCCAAACCTACCGAATGAGGAATTGGGTCCCGAACGCTCAAGAAATCTTGCGCTTTAATATCTACTCTTGTAATGATCTATTACTATAAAGATTAGTGAAACTTTTATCGATGGTTCCTTAGCGAGTGAAGCGGAGGAACAGTCTATTTTGTACGTTGTCACATCGTATGTATTAATTAAATTATAGAAGTGACAGATTGGGCTCAATATGTGCTGTCTGTATATAGGCGTAAATGATAACTTCTTGTTAAAATCGGGTGGATACCTCGTTTGCCATATAAAGGAAGTGTCAATGATGCATATCCGGATGTGCAGCTGGGATATAATGGCGCTACGCATACTTTGAAAACATTTTACTCCACTAAAATTGAATTTAGAATGAGGGGACTGTGTGTGTTTTTATTTATTTATAATGACAAATAAACTGATTTTATGAATGAAATATTCACATTTATGTTTCGTTCTTCTTTAAGTTCCTTCTCGTAATATTTCATTCCCTTTAACGCCCAAAGCCTTGAAAGGGATCAGTAGAGGTGAAAAGTTTGAATCTGCCACAAATGAAACAGGCACGTTTCAACAGCTACAAGGAAAATGACGGAAGAGATTTTATCCATTTCTGTAGAAGGAAGGTGCTGCGCGAATCAGACTAAGATAAGTGAGAACAGTCTGGCTATAAGAGAAGTAGCTCCAATCGTACGTTAGTTACTCTCTTTGTGTTCTATCATTAAGTTTCCAAGTATATTTGGCATTAGTCAAGGACATTATGAAGCTCGTTCTGACTACAGACGGTAATCACTGATGGTACGTAAAATTAAGTAACTAAGAAAGGAAATTTTGAAAATGAAGCTTTCCACTTCTGGGTTTGGATTTCCTTCGTGGTATTTTCCAGGTACTTCGAAATGTTGCATTCAGAAACTACGAGGGCTGTTCAACAAAAACTGATCACAATTTTTTTCTGACAACGTACTTTACTCATCCTTATAATTCTGATGGTCATTTTCAAAATAGTCTCCCCTGAATGCGATGCATAGTCCCAGGTTTTCTACCAGTCTTCAAAGACATGCTGGAAACCATTTTTTGAGAGATCATTCAAAATCGCCTCCGCAGCCTTCACCACTGCTTCTGATGATGGATAATGCCTGCTACGTAGGTTTTTCTTCAAGTTATGGAATAGAAGTAGTTCTACATTTATTGCAAATTTCATAAATGGCTACACATCAAGTTAAAATAACAGATACTGTCATATAATTAAAATACATATAAATCAACTTCACTAAGTGAGAACCATAATGTGCAGAAAGATCTGAAGTAATTAACTATGTCAAAAAACAAAAACAGGCGTTTGGGGGTGGGGCTTAATGGTGAAAATTGAAATATCTGAAGCTTTCGTTAGATTAGTTTCAAATTTATATAATTTATTTATTTTATCGATCAGGAATAGAACAGAAACAAGTTTCAGCTTTTTACGTACAATAGTTTCTGAGAAATTAACAGTTTATATCTAAATTACAGGCAATTTTAAAAATGCCCACATATTGTAATTTTAAAAATTAATGCTTAGGGTATAAGTTTCTGCACCAAATGACCTGTACCTATGTGAAATATTTGTCTTCGTCATATCAGCGAAGGGGAAAAATAATCATTTCTATTTAACAATTTTTATATTCCTAATCGTTTTCAGTAAGAAGTAAGCATAATCCTGTTAAATACAAATAAAAACACAACAAATGTAAATGGGTACACTTAATATGCAGTTGCACTTAGAGGCATGTTTAGAATTTCCTACCGATTAATAGAAAACTGCATCCTGTGGAACATTTTGAAGTTAGGAAAATGCAGAAAATATGAAATCTGAGAAATCTGAGGTTGACATTACGTAATAGCAGCTACGATACAGATGAAGGGTTATTTAAATAGTCATAACGTTTTTTGTATTGCCACTAGAAAAAAATACTTTATATTGTTGAAGTATATCTATATTAATTTTAAGACAAAGAACTAAATTTGGTATTGTTGTAAGTTTTGGGCCAATTTCCACAGATTTGTCTTCTAAATAAATCCCATTTTGTATATCCAATGGGCAGCAGTAAAATTTCTCATCCCCGGAAACTTCACATTGAAACCAACAAATGCAAAAGCTGTTGTTGCAAATTACAAGCAGAAGAAATTGGCTAAAAAGACAGTTTTAGGCAGTAATAAGCAGAATAGCCACAAATGTATGAAATAGGCATTTTTAGGCACTATAAAACTAAGAAATTACGCTAATAATTGTAGGAAACATGCTTATAACTTAAAATCCTACTTTTGTGAACAATGGAATAAAACAGGCAAATAGGGAAAACCCCGCCTCCTAGTATTTATACTCGCTATTGACAGACGCAACATGTGAAAATCTTAATGTCAGCTACGAAGCAAGTTAACCAGATAAGCAGGTCACTACATGCCTCCACGAGCAGTGTTATCACAGTCAGTGTCAAATATACGTCATCACTACATCACAATTCGCTGCACTGATAAACTCTTAATCTCTGTTTCATATTACCTTGCCCCGCTGAAATGTATCACTAAGCGGTCAACTACCTTCCCCGTCACCCTAATTGGCTAATGCTTTCGCGCGATAGGCCATAGGCGGTGCCTTCCCGTCACTTTTAAACCTGCAGTAAACGTCATAATAATTGACAGGAAGATAAATAAAATCATACAAATAAGGGTATGAAGGCATGCAAAACTACAAGTTCATAATGAACTGAGCAAGTTGAAACCGAATGACCGAGTAATGAAACTGAAAGGGTTTATAATGAAAGGCCTTTGGCCTTTTCCACTGGGATTTTTAAACCAGCACACATACCTTTCAAAAATGTTTGTCTTTCAGTCTTAAAAGTCGTGTCACACCATACTTTACTTTTCGTGTGTTCTTCGTGTAGATTTTGCGATTTGTATCTCGGTACAGTCTGGTTGTCCTTAAATAACGTCTTCGCCACACAGCAATATCGCCCCTGTCTTTTAGCACATTTTTCTTGCCTCTTTTTTTATTCACAAACCCCAGCTGTATAAGCAATCTGCTGAAATTTGGTAAATCTGCATCCTCATTTACAGCAGACGAAATGTTACTTATGTTAGGGATTTCGTTTCTAAAGTAAAAACCACGCACATGACACACAACACTTTTCACGTATTTTCTCCGAGCACGCACTTTTGTTTATTCCTACTTTTGCCTGGAGTGGTAAGTTTTCCTGTTTTCTCAATTTCACAGCGCGATGTTTCTACGGATCTAACACTCACTCTATAACTTCAGAGCACGTGGGAAACCGTCGACGCAGCATCATGGGGAAGAAGACGAAGAAGAGCTCTGCGGCAGCGAAGCGTCAGGCAGCAGAGCCGCTCCCACCGCAGCCCTCTCCGGCCAGCTCTCAGGCGTCCACTCCAGGCTCACTACCGTTACCGGCAGGCGAGGGGGAGCCGTCCGCCAGGCTTACCGGGTGACTCTGGGCCAGTCCCTCCCCAAGGAGGCCTCACACATCACCAGACGCAGTCTCTCATCGCCAGCTGACACACAGTTCCAACAACACGCGCGCCACCCAAACGTCCACCCCAGAGGTCACCTCAGCAGCAACCTACGCCGCAGCAGCAGCCCCAGCTACGAGAACCACAACACCGCCACCCGCCGAGCAAGCTCGGCCGCCTCGAATTGCGTCCGTAGTCGTAACGGATGTGCCTCGTGACCTGCCGTGCAGGTTCATTCTCACCGCCGCCCAACAGCAGTGGCCCTCGGCCCTGAGGGCCAGCCGCATCCACTTAAGAGGCCGCACTACATCCCTAGTCCGCCTGCAGCTTGAAGACGAAGCCGACATGAGCGCGGCCTTGAGGATGGGCCTGCCCTTGTTAGGGCAGTGTGTCAAAATCGAGGCAAGCCGCTCCGAGCACCCAGCACCTTGTCGTCGATGCTGCAGGTACGGACATGCAGCCGCCACTTGCACTGCAACCCCTCGGTGCCATTACTGTGGTGCCGCGACCCTCACCGGGGAATGCCAGCAGCACAATCTTCGACGCCGCCACCGGTACTGCGCCACCTGCAATGGCTACGGCCACTTTACAGGACAGGTGCAGTGCCCCGCTCGCCCACGCCAGGACTCCGACCTCATCACACCTCCAACAGCTCACTCCAACGGTACAGCCTATTGGAGCCCAGCGCTGGACTGCCTCAAGGATGAGGTTCAGAAGGCCAACCGTCGGCTTCATTCTATCGAGGAGCAACTGGCAAATGGACGCGCCGCCGCCATCCAAGGGACTCCTACAGCCGAAGTTCAGGACCTCCACTCAGAGGTTCTGAACATTGGTCTTCGCCTGGGGCACTTGGAGGACTCACTCGCCGCCAGCAACTCAAGACACGGCGCCACTTATGCCAGAGTAACTGACCTCGACGACAAACTCGTGATTTCACACCAGCAGACGACGGACAACCTCACATCACACCAAAAGCAAGCTACCTCCTCCTTTCGAACGCTTACTAACACCATTTCATCTCTGACCAAGCAACTACAAGACACTATACAGGACGCCATCAACCAGAAGTTCAATGACTTACAGGAACACATCAGCAGCTCTCACTACCAGGACGCACATAGCTGGACTCAATCACAAACTCCTTGAAATTCAAATCGCTGCTGCTCCTACACACGCCGACACCCTGCGCGAATTCTTCTCTGAAGTATTCGCGCGTTTCGACCGCCTAACGACCGTTGTATGCACCGAGCGACAGACGCGCCACAGCCGGAGCTAAATTAAGCACCATTGGTGCGCAGTGACCCTAAGAGGAATAAACGATACTAATCATTTAATCCCTCCTTCTAAATCCAGGCGATCCACCCAGGGCCTCTGGTCATGGTTGGACTCCCTGACTCAACCGCCATAAGCACGTGCCCTTCAGGCGCCTACACAGTAACACCGATACTTACGGGGGTGCTAACGCGGGACCCCGCTACTTTCCTCCAAATATTCCTCCTAAAAGCCACGTTGATAAAAAAAGAATAAAAAAAACTTCATAGCACAGCTGTTCGACTACTCTCACTAACAGAGACGGATTCTTCTCTGTGAGTGCATTATACACGTGCACCACAATTCTTTTCTCGCCGCTTTGTAAAGGTTTTCCCTTGCGATACTTCAGCGAAAAACTGGCGGTAGGTTCTGCCATTATACATATAATAAGTACACGCGCAATAAACGATCAATAAAATAATATAGCTGTCGCACTCGGGATAGCACACCTTCGAATGGCGATATATGACTAATCCAGTTCAAAACAAGGTCAGTGATTAAATTCATATAAACAAATATGTCATCACTACCACTAAATCACGTGCTATCGCGCCATGTGCTTGAGAGCAAAGGAACCTCCTCTTTACTTCGTTTAAGAATTAACATGCATTTCAGATAAATCAACTCTGTTGCGTAATATATTTCATTAAAACAGTTACGAAAATATAAATTTCACAATTCTCTTCCAACATATAAAGATATATCACCATGTTAAATAACGCACTAATTTTCACCGCACAACAGTCTGTACCATCACAGCAGCCAATGAGAGGTGATTAGGCCACGTGACCGTTACGAGATACGGGGCAAGCTTATGTGAAACAAGTATTAGGCATATTTTGCATATAAACGGCCTAACATGAGATCGATGGCAGCCTATATGCCTCCAATTCTTCCACACCTGACAGTCCTTCGTCCTACTTGACGTCATTGTCATCATCCCCTGCTATTCTTACTTTCTACAACAAAATCCTGGATGAGAATTATTTGACTTTCTACAATTCCATCTTTTCGGAATATGATTTTCAACTGTCTCAAAATGTCAACATACACTTTCCCACTAAGACTCAGCAATTTAATTTGTTTGGGTTTAGATCTGCGTGATACGGTGGTAGTCTAAGTACATTATGGTCAAGTAAGTAGACTTCTGGTTACCTTTACTCATGGTTTCATCAAATCCTATATTGTAAGTAACCAAGCTCTCATCTCCTCTATTAAGGAACTTGATGTGGGCACTTCGTAAATGTTTGTGTAATCAGAGCAGACCGGGGAGGCACTTTAGGTATCAAAGTGCTGTATACTCACTTAACATAATTTTCTGGATTCATTTCAGAATGAAAATCATCCTTTTTGTATGTTACTTGAAATGAGAAGTGCATTTGAAACGAAGCCAAACCTTCCATTAGCATGTACGATAAGTGGTTGCCATTTCGCAACAGGTGCCTGCAAACCTTTTTCCCTATCCAACTTTTATGTGTTTCACATGGGAAGAGTTCTGGCCTGTAGCAAATCAGATGCGTTAGAGCCTTCAGTGTTTCCACCTCCTTAACCCCACTCTTTTAATATTTCCCTCTCTCACACACACTTACGAGTCTTCTTGGCGATAGAACTAAGGGAATGTAAACTGAACTATTGAAAGCTTTATAATAATGCAGTTGTTCAAAATACAATTGCAATATTGATATTCGTATATCACGCACATACTTTAAATATATAGTTTAAAAATAATTATAGTTTATGAATTACCTATTTTTCTAATCCAACGAAACTACCAGCGGCGCACTGATATACCTATGAATGTCACCTCCGTTAAGAGGCAATTCGTCATTGTCACTGTCTTTATCGTCTGAGAGTTGCAAGTTTATGATGATAGGCTCCAAAATCTCATCACGTGCCATTTCTTTCCAAAAGCAGTGTTCTTGTAGTATGTCTGCATGTCTCATGCAGTTTTCCCAGTCTTGTGCAGCCTTGTCAATTTCTTGGTGAATACGTCATTCAGCCAAAGTCAGTTTAAAAGTATTATTGCTGTTTGCAACATAATTTGAGCCCACTTTAACTCAAATGGATTGTTCTGGCAGTGGTAAGGTGAGGGGTGGTTTATAATACTTTGTGACTCATTTCAATAGTTGCTACACTTTCCCTGGTTTTTAAACGGAAGAACAACTGAATAATACTGCTTCGAACTCTCTAAAGTAAACAGAGATTACGTACGATTCATAAACAAACATATAGTGTGACAAGTCACGTTCTGCCGATGCACCGTTCTACAAGCCAGCAGGAAGTTTGCTGTTCTCGCTCGAATTTAACAAACACATTGGCTTATTCAAAGTAATTCTTTTATCACGTCATGTCAAATCCTTACATTTCAGTTCCGAGTAATTACAAACATACATACATGCATATACCAACCAATAATGATGTACATTACAATGCTTGCGTTGCGATACATTGTTATAATACTGCTTTACTTATTTACATTAGGAAAACTATTTGAGCTAGAAATATTGGGTTTTTGCTGTTATATTAGAAACATTATACCTTTCTCAAAGATCAGTTTCTGCAAAATCGAATTTTTGTCTTAGCGTGAATAGTATTTTCGAGGGTTGTTCAATAAAGAATGATCATATTTTTTAAGGTTCTAGATTTTCGCACTAAAAGTCAATCTTATTATATTATGTTAGATTAATGTGAAACAAAAATGCTGTACTAGTTTCATTGTTGGTAAGCCTAGTCCCCGCCTGTGATAACCCGGCAAGTTCAGATATGTTCAGTATCGCCTACCGCTGCAATGGAGGTAACACACGAGGAACAATATGCGGCTTTGAAATTCAGCTGTCATCTCAACAAATCTTCAGCTAAGACTTATACAATGTTAAAGGAGGCCTATGGAGAGTCTTTTCTTCCCTACAGCACAGCTCGAAGGTGGTTTAAAATATTTGTAGAGGAGAGACGATCAATTTCAAAGGAAGTTGCACCCGGTGCTCCAGTTACTGCTCTTACGGAAGAAAACATCAACACTGCTGCTGCCATTGTGAGAGAGGATCGAATAATTACCTTAAGATCACTTTCTGAAATACTGAACATTTCATTGGGTGCCACCCACACGTTCTTGACAGAAACATTACACATGAGACGTGTTTGTGCGCGATGGGTTCCGAGACTGTTAATTCCCGAATTAAAGGACATTCGCATGCAAGTCTGCATGCAGTTAAAGTTGATGTTAGAGGAAGATCCGGAATTTCTTTCAAACGTAATCACTACTGATGAAACTTCCCTACGTCAGTTTGATCCTGAGAGCAAACAGCAAACCCCAGTGTGGAAATTTCTATCTTCACCAATTCCCAAAAACGCAAAAGTGGTTGCTTCTGCTGGGAAATTTATGGTCATCTTATTCTTTCATATTCATGGAGATGTTTATCAGCATGTTGCACCTGCACACACATCATTAACTGGACAATACTACAGGGATATCCTGAATACATTGCAAGTCCATATCATGCGCAAAAACCATATTTCCATGAAGCAGGCTGGTTGCTGCACCACGATAATGCGCGGCCGCATATTGCCAATGTTGTTGCCGAATATCTTGCAAAAATCAACGTGAAGTACATCCCTCGCCCTCCCTAAATCCGGATTTAGCCCCATGTGACTTTCTGCTATTCCCTAAGTTGAAGAAACGCCTTCGTGGGAGGCATTATCCATCATTAGAAGCACTGGTGAAGGCTGCGGTGGCGATCTTGAAGGATCTCTCAAAAATGGTTTCCAACATGTCTTTGAAGACTGGCAGAAACCCTGGGACAAGTACATCGCATTCAGGGGAGACTATTTTGAGAAGTACTATCAAAATGATGAGGATAAGTAAAGGTACGTTATCAAAAAAGATTGTGATCATTCTTTATAGAACAGCCCTCGTATTAGAAATGAAATAGGTTGGCGCTCGTCACACATCACTTAGAGGGAATGCAATAGGATAACACCCCAGGACTCCGATTGGTTGCTCACCAAGTAGCGCTCAAGTACAAGCATCATCCCATTTGAAACCCATAATGGTTATATTTTGTATATAAGTGGCCTAACATGAAAACAATGTCAATCATGTGCCTCCAATTCTTCCACATCTGAGAGTTCTTCGTCGTCATTCACGTCATTGTGGTCATTACTGCTATTTCTACTTTCTGCAACAAAACCCTGGGTGGAAATCAATTTTCCGCAATTTCATCTTTTCGAAATAAGATTTTCAGTTTTCTCAAAATGTCAACATACATTTTCTGATTCAGGTTTAGCAATTTAATTCGATTAGGTTTAGATCTGCGTGATACGGTGGCAGTCTGCATAATTATGTTCATGTTCCAGAATTTGGACAGGTAAGTACGACTTCATAAGCGGGTTGTAGGGCTTAATTAAATTATACTCAGGGTGTCATCAAAACCTATATTATAAGTAACCAAACTCTTATATCCTCTATTGAGGTACTTAATGTGGACACTTTGTACATTTTTGTGTAATGTTAAAAGGAAGTGTCTATAATCAGAGCAGACCGGACAGGCAAATTAGATATCTAAATGATGGTGACTCACTTAATATAATGAAAATTAATTGTTCTTTTACACTAGCCGTGTGTAGGACGCATTATGAAGCTGTAGATCCAGACGGAGAATTTAATGTCATGTTGGCACGTTGGCCGTAGTAGCTCAAAGGTTTAGAGCGGCTGGACAGAGGCCAGAATATGCGTGGTTCAAAACCCGGCTATGGCATCGAATTTTTTACTCTGGCCCTATGCCTTCATAGTGCTTCCTACAAACGACTATTGTGAAAGAACAATTAATTTCAATTAATTGTATCTAATAGTAGTCCGAACTATAAAGCCCGGGCCTTAAAGTACTTACAGCATAGTAAGTCGCCATTAAGGTAGATGTCTCATGTGTTTATCAGAACTCCTAGTGGTTTACCGGAAAAACACGAGCCAGTTGGAGAATTTAATGTCATGTTGGCACGTTGGCCGTAGTAGCTCAAAGGTATAGAGCGGCTGGACGGAGACTTGCAGATTCGTGGTTCAAAACCCGGCTATGGCAATGAATTTTTTAGTCTGGCTCTACCACTTCATAGTGCGTCCTACACACGTCTAGTGTGTAAGAACTATTTACTTCCATTAATTGTACCTAACAGTGGTCCGAACTATAAAGCCCGGGCCTTAAAGTACTTAAAGCATAGTAAGTTGCCATTATGGTACTTGTCTCATGTGTTTATGAGAACTCCTAAGTGGTTTATCAGCAAACACACGAGTCAGTTGGAGAATTTAATGTCATGTTGGCACGTTGGCCATAGTAGCTCAAAGGTTTAGAGCGGCTGGAAGGAGATCAGAAGATTTGTGATTCAAACCCCGGCTATGGCATTGAATTTTACAGTCTGGCTGTACCCCTTCATAGTGCGTCCTACACACGGCTAGTGTGAAAGAACAATTAATTTCCATTAATTGTACCTAATAGCCGTCCGAACTATAAAGCCTAAACCTTAAAGTACTTACAGCAGAGTAAGTCGCCATTAAGGTAGTTGTCTCATATGTTTATGAGATCTCCTAGTGGTTTACCGGAAAAACACGAGTCAGTTGGAGAATTTAATGTCTTGTCGGCACATTGACCATAGTAGCTCAATGGTTTAGAGCGGCTGGATGGAGACCAGAAGATCCATGGTGAAAATCCCAGCTATGACATTGAATTTTTCAGTCTGGCTCTACTCCTTCAGTTCATATAGTTTTTTGTATTCATTTGGGAATGAAAAATTATCCTTTGTGTGTGTATGTGTGTCTTTGTATGTGTGTTACTTGAAATGAGAAGTGCATTTGAAACGAAGCCAAACTTTCCATTAGCATATAACATGTTGCCATTTCGCAGCAGGTGCCTGGAAACCTGTTTCCCTATCTTCAATACAACTTTCAGGTTGCACTGACATATGTATATTCGTAAACACGCAGTGTTTACTGTGTTTGTACAAATCATTTTCATGCGCCATTATTTGATCCTCTGATTTGTACTTCCACAGAAGAGCAAGGTAAGCTTTCTTCTGAGAAGGTGTGTTATGTTTTTCTATTAGAACCCTCCTATTTGATTTAGTGTAATTTGATTTAAACCCCAAATCTTTTATAACTGCCGTCAGCTTTATTCGCCATCTTGAAAGTTTATGCTACTTTCAACTTAATGAGCAATTGCTCATTTTTTCCTTCCATTTGTTTCTTCGAATCGTATGCGAGTTGACGTGTTATTCGAACTCATCTGTTGCTGTAACACTTTTGGGGACCTTATTTTTTCCCTAGATGTTTCAAATGGCACAGCTTGAACCAAATATTTCTCATATCTCTGAGAACTATAGACACGTAACACAGTGAAATATCAACTGCTTTGGCTATTCTCTCATTCACTCTTGAGGTCCGTAGGGGAGGGGATCCGCTCCCTTCAGCTGCCGTGGTGCGGGCGCAGCGGACCTTTAGCACTCGTGGTACCTCTGACGTTACTAGATGAACCTCGGGCCGAACTGCCGAGCCCCTCCCGTCGGGGAGTTGTTCGGATTCGGTTGGACTCGAGGGGGCAGTGTGTTCCCGACACCCACAGGGAATTGGGTACCTCCGGCCAGGCTACGGCCGCCCGGAGGGGTTAGAGGGTTGCCTCATAATTCCCGGGTACTAGCCTGTAGAGATAGTAGAAGCTGTGCTAGATCACCAGGCGGCCCCACCGAGGTCATATCGGTAGTCTTCCCTGCGGGGTTGACCGGCGCTTGTGGCGTATCCACTTCCATCCCGTCTTGACGTTGTAGTCGATGGGGGGGGGGGTGCTCTTTAGACTCCCATGGAAAGACCCCCGGAATATCCATCGCTCCCTGGTAGAAGGAGGTCCGGGTTCTTGGTCCTACGGGTCCATCGCTAATGCGAATAGATCCTCTGCATCTAAATAAATTCAGTCCTGAGGTTCAAGGGAACTTGGATGAACATTTATTTTCTTCCTTCATTTCTCCTCTTGCTTCATATAGTCGAGGACATTTGCACTTATTTCTCTATCGGCTTTACAATCAGGTTAAAAATTCCAGAAATATTGCACCAGTTTTACTCTGGGTATAATGTAGTGTATCTATTTGTTACCCTTAAATAATAATTAAGGAATCAGAACTTAAAAAGCAGCTAGCCTGGAAAGTAATTCTGTCATCAAAGACGCACTGAAATTAAAGCTAGCCTTTTCTGTTAGCTTCTGTTCACATGTCGTCTAACTTTTCCTATGTTGGAAAACATTTTCTTGTCGTACGTCTAGACTATTTACATTTGTTTTAAAATCGATAACTTGTGAGTTTGTTAGGGAAATTCAAAACTTCTGCACGAACTAAGGAAGATTCTCTTGAAGAAATATTTAACAAAAGAACACAACGTTCTTTAATATACACTACTGGAAATGGAAATAAGAACACATTTACGCCGGTGTGTCAGACCCACCATACTTGCTCCGCACACAGCGAGAGGGCTGTACAAGCAATGATCACACGCACGGCACAGCGGACACACCAGGAACCGCGGCGTTAGCCGTCAAATGGCGCTAGCTGCGCAGCGTTTGGGCACTGCCACCGTCAGTGTCAGCCAGTTTGCCGTGGCATACGGAGCTCCATCGCAGTCTTTAACACTGGCAGCATGCCGCGACAGCGTGAACCTGAACCGTATGTGCAGTAGACGGACTCTGAGCGAGGGCGTATAGTGGGCATGCGGGAGGCCGGGTAGAGGTCGTGAGGTCTCCACAGTACATCGATGTTGTCGCCAGTGGTCGGCGGAAGGTGCGCGTGCCTTTCCACCTGGGACCGGACCGCAGCGACGCACGGATGAATGCTAAGACGTCGGATCCTACGCAGTGCCGTAGGGGAACGCACCGCCACTTCCCAGCAAATTAGGGACACTGTTGCTCCTGGGGTATCGGCGAGGATCATTCGCAATCGTCTCCATGAAGCTGGGCTATGGTCCCGCGCACCGTTAGGCCGTCTTCCGCTCATGCCACAACATCGTGCAGCCCGCCTCCAGTGGTGTCGCTACAGGCCTGAATGGAGGGACGAATGGAGACGTGTCGTCTTCAGCGATGGGAGTCGCTTCTGCCTTGGTGCCAATGATGGTCGCATGCGTGTTTGGCGCCGTGCAGGTGAGCGCCACAATCAGGACTGCATACGACCGAGGCACATAGGGCCAACACTCGGCATCATGGTGTGGGGAGCGATCTCCTGCACTGGACGTTCACCTCTGGTGATCGTCGAGGGGACACTGCATAGTGCACCGTACATCCAAACCGTCATCGAACCCATCGTTCTACCATTCCTAGACCGGGAAGGGAACTTGCAGTTCCAACAGGACAATGCACGTCCACATGTATCCCGTGCCACCCAACGTGCTCTAGAAGGTGTAAGTCAACTACCCTGGCCAGCAAGATCTCCGGATTGGTCCCCAATTGAGCATGTTTGGGACTGGATGAAACGTCGTCTCACGCGGTCTGCACGTCCAGCACGAACGCTGGTCCAACTGAGGCGCCAGCTGGAAATGGCATGGCAAGCTGTTCCACAGGACTACATCCAGCATCTCTACGATCGTCTCCATGGGAGAATAGCAGCCTGCATTGCTGCGAAAGGTGGATATACACTGTACTAGTGCCGACATTGTGCATGCACTGTTGCCTGTATATATGTGCCTATGGTTCTGTCAGTGTGATCATCTGATATATCTGACCCCAGGAATGTGTCAATAAAGTTTCCCCTTCCTGGGACAATAAATTCACGGCGTTCTTATTTCAATTTCCAGGAGTGTACATCCAACAAGTGTATTAAAAGTCAACAACGTTCCAAATGACTACATTCTCAATACATTGTGCCAAGGAACATCAGCTGACCTGAAAATGCCATTATTTTCCATAGGTGCGTGCACCTGCTACCGCAGAGCTGGGCCACTCAACTATTACCTGCTACGAGTCAATTTGCTCTCCATATATATTGTGGCGAACCCATTATTACGATAGCGTGGCTTGTGTGCAGAAGCGACAGATAGCGCGGCGCGGAGATTAGGGACAGGTAATGCAGTGCGGAGACATAAGGCTTACCGAAACAGATAAAGATAGACAACTGGAAAATTCTAATGACATCTTGATTTAACGAGAACATTCCACAACCGTCTGGAAACATGAATGGTCCTATAAAAGGAGCCGCGATCGTCAGTGAGACACATAATCGAAATAGAAATTGATAATCAAGCGCATGCAGCTGTGTTTTGAAAGTGAACCCTTTGTTTGTGGTCAAAGACCTTGGAAGATTGTATTCGTGTGAGCTACGAAATTCTGCTACTGTAACGATTGCCCAGAGTGTATTTCTATGGAAATAAAGAACAATTTCCGCAGTGCACACTCTGTAAACTTCTAAATACATTTGAGGACAACGAATACTTACTACCATGCCCAGCAATTCCAAAAATAAAGGCGATTTTACACGCAACTAACTCCTCATTATTGGGATACCAGACGAAGAATTGATCAAGTCCAAGATCCAGAACATTAGCAAGCAACATCAATGTAAATTGTGATACAAAAATGATTGGTGATGGCGATCAAGTGTTACCACGGCTCCACGTTGTGCGCCAATTTGATGCAAATAATTTAATGGCGAGCAAATAAGTTGGCGAGCAATGAGGTTTCTCTCAGGGTATGCGTGGAGGTGTGTGAGAAGGAGATTTTCACAACACTGGAATGCCCGTCTCCAAATTATTTATTCACTACTTCTTCTTTTCAAATATCAAAATGGAAGTTGCCGACCGAGGGTTACCAATCTCGGTTTCGAGTTATTGAATGCTAATTGTTTATTTCTCGATAAATTTTGATGACCCGACAAATATTCAAGACAGAACAAGTTAACCGCTCTAATAGGCTTCACATCTCAGACTCCTCTCTCATCGGCTGCACGCCGAAGACCCTTCTGATCGGCCTCACGCCGGAGAATGTTTATAATGGCTTCCTAGCCGCGAACTAGCCAAATCGGCTTCACGCCGAAGAGAGCCCCCTAACCACAGCTGCGCGTGTATATATCTCTAACTTTCACTCTCAAAAAACTCTTTTTCAAACAAAATCCCCTTGTGGCTGTTTTGGTCGCCATTGTAAATGAACCAAAGAATTCCCTATTCATACACATCAAGTGACAATTCCTTTAGAAATCTTCTAAGGACAATGCTTCTTACATGGCTTTGTTACACTTTCTCCAAATCAACTGGTCTTGCCCCTTGTCGTAACAAAGAACCAACATTCCTTTGACATCTATCATGATTCTTTGCTTCTGGCAAACCATAATTTCGGTATCAATTGTCATCAGCAGATATAAGAGTTTTACTTTATTAATCCTTATCATCATTATTATTATTATTAAATTCTGTGAAAAATCCGAGGGCTCTTCAATAAAGAATGATCATAATTTTTTTACAGTTATAATTTTTCGCACTAAAATTCAATCTTACTATATTCTGTTAGCTTAATGTGAACCAACACGCCGTAGTAGTTTCATTGTTGGTACTCCTGGTTCCCACCTGTGAGAACCAGGCAAGTTCAGACATGTTCAGTATCGGCTACCGCTGCAATGGAGGTAACACGCGAGGAACAATATGCGGCTTTTAAATTCTGCTTTCGTTTCAAAAAATCTTCAATTGAGGCCTATACAGTGTTACAGGAGTACTATGGAGAGTCTGTTCTTCACTACAGCACAGCCCGAAAGTTTCTTTTTCTTTTAATTTACGTCCTCCAACGTTAAGTCATATCGGAAGCTGAATGAAATGGGTGAAATGATGCTCAAATGAGTCCGGGTTCCATGGAGCGTAGGGTTAACCGACATTCGTCTACCAGGATAAGGGAACACGCCGGAAAAAACCTTGTCCAGGTAACTCACCCTAACCGAGATTCGAACTTGGGACCTCTTGAACGTGAGGCAGACTCGCTACCATCTACGCTACCGAGGCGATCAGCCCGAAGGTGGTTTAAATTGTTTAAAGAGGGGAGACAATCAATTTCAAAGGAAGGTGGATCCTGTACTCCACTTACTGCTCTTACGGTAGGAAACATCAACACTGCTGCTGCCATTGTGAGAGAGAATCGACGAATTACCTTAACACCACTTTCAGAAATACTGAACATTTCATTGGCTGTCACCCACACGTTGGTGACAGAAACATTACACATGAGACGTGTTTGTGCGTGATGGGTACCAAGACTGTTGATTCCTGAACAAAAGAACATTCGCATGCAGATCTGCATGCATTTAAAGTTGATATTATAGGAAGACCCGGAGTTTCCTTCAAACCTAATCACTGTTGTTGAAACTTAGCTACATCATTTTGTTCCTGAGAGCAAACAGCAAAGCTCAGTGTAGAAATCTCCTTCATCACCAACCCCCAAAAAACGCAAAAGAGGTTGCTTCTGCTGGGAACGTTATGGTCACGTCATTCTTTGATATTCATGGTATGGTTTACTGTACACACATCAGTAATTGGACAACACTACAGGGCTGTCCTGAAAACATTACAAGTCCATATCAGGCGCAAAAGACCACATTACCATAAGTAGGCTGGATGCTGCACCACGATAATGCGCGGCCGCATATTGCCAATGTTATTGCATGAAGTGAATCCCTCACCCTCCCTATAGTCAGGATTTAGCCCCATGTGACTTTTTTCTATTCCCTAATTTGAAGAAACGCCTTCGTGGCAGCCATTATCCATCGTCAGAAGCAGTGGTGAAGGCTGCGGAGGCGATTTTGAAGGATCTCTCCCGAAATTGTTTCCAGAATGTCTTTGAAGACTGGCAGAAACGCTGGGACAAGTGCATCGCATTCAGGGGAGACTATTTTGAGAAGAACCATGAAAGTTATGAGGATGAGTAAAGGTACGTTGTCAAAAAAATTGTGATCATTCTTTATTGAACAGCCCTCGTATTTAGAAAACGTTAACCATGCAGTTCCAATGCAACCTGCTTAGTTATTTTATTTATTTACTTATTTATTAATTCTTGTATGTTTGTTTATTTGTTTGCTTTAATTTACTTCTTCCTACGTTGTCATATCGCACGAGCACGAATTAGTTACTGCTCCATTTGCACATAATGTAAGGCGTCTCAGAAAGTTATTCGAATAGGACGTTTGTAGAATTGATACATATATATTTAAGGATATAATGGAAATAAGAGATGCGGTAGCCGTAAGTTATGGTCTAAACCTTTAAAGGGGGTGCCTATTTGACGGTTTTTAAATAAAATACTCTTCATGTGGAAAGGAGAAAAACTAGACAAGCAATAAATGAGTGACTTCGCTACAGAAAGTACTGAAAAACTCCAACCAATAACACAGTACTTCGGAAAATATGAACTCTACAAAGATATGTCTCTAAGCTACATTTTTTATGCAATTGTTTTTATATATTCTCCTACGGTTTACCATTTACACAGCACACATTCAAAACGAAGAGGAGTGAGGATACGCCATCAAAATTCAAAATATAAATTTCAGTTGTCTTTAAAATATCTTACATCCACAGTATCGTACGGTAATTTAATCAGGACCGTTTGTTTGTCTTGGGCTGTAACTAGCACATATACATATTGTCACCCAATTATCAGAAGGCACGACCAACTGACGACTGAGTGAGTGCCGGGAATTATTCGGCCACGCCTACCCATTTATCTTATAGCGCTAACGAGGGATGGTTGGAAAAACATCACTAGCCATCTCTTTCCCTTCCCCCTGCCGTCTGGAACCTTCCGGGTGATTCACTGAACCTCGAGACTTCCAGAAACAGCAATATTCCTATATAAAGGGGCTGCAGTTGGCAGTCAGTTCAGTTCTTGGCGAGCAGCCGTGAGGAGCGCCGAGTGAGTGAACGGACCGGAAGACTGTGTACGTGCATCAGAGGAGTTTTACGTAATGGTGAGTATAGAATGGACCTGGGACAGACGAATTGTAATTGTGTGCATTACTTAATTCTGTGTAATCGGCAAGTGTTCCAACTGTAATTCGGTGGAAATAAAGAACATTTTGAGTTTTTGCAATTGGACTTTTAATTTCACGAACACACAAAGTCACAATATTTTACTAGAAACCTTTTTTATACGAGTCGTGTCCGTAAAATAAGGTCTGCAAGGCGCTGGAGCCGTGAAGAACGCCATTACGCGAGATTCGGCAACACTGGCGTGCAACTTGGTTTCACCCCTTCAAATCTGCACCACAGCGAACCCGTTGCAACCTTTACTCTTGTCTGGTCAGCCGTTTGCGATGGCTTGTTGTAGTATTATAGCGGTAAGCTTTATAGTTAGCGCATGATGAACATACAAATAGCAAATATAAGACTTTAGTCTAAAAACAAGCATTTTTTGAAAAATTGGGTTCATAGAAACAAAAAATGACTGTAAAAATAACATAATCTGACAGAGAAAATGTTCTGCATAAGACAATGTGTTCAAAGCTGCAGATTATTACAATTAATTTTTATACCATGTTATTACCAAGTGGCAACAACGCGAGGATAGAAAAGGGCGAAGCTATTGAGAAATCCCGTGTGTTAGACAGAGAGAGATGTACCACATTTACCTCCATACTGTCTTTTAACGTGGAGACAGCTATATATAGCTCCTCATTAACTTACTTCTGGTGTGGTACAACATTTTGACATAGATCAACTTGTGGTTTTGTGAAGTCCTTCCCCAGCCCACACCCCGTCCAATAACTACACATTTATAGCAATATTTTGGTAATTATTTAAAGTTAAAGCTCTGCAAAAACGAAAGTCGTAACAGCTCATGTTCAGTCATTGTACGTCTTAGAGCCAGATATAGCAGCGAGTAGCTCTGGAAAGTGCAAAGTTTCGTGTTGTTTTCTCAGGAAGTTATCATCGTTCCAGGAAACTCGCGTGTATATCTTATCGATCTTCAGCCAGTACCGTGAACTGACACCCTTAACATCTAACCCTTCCAGATATTCCAGTGTAACATTTGTTACAACTTGTTTACACAGAAATTAGATTTAATTCCGAGTATGCATATATCGACCTCTTATTTAACGATTTACAAACCTACAATTTATTTTAAAGAAGTGCTGAACACAGTGAAATTATTGACTCACACATTAATGTCTATATTAAGTTACCTCTGACAATTTCATGTTTAAAGAATTAAACTGCATTTGGATTAGCAAAGGACCATCTATACTTCTAGACTAATTTTATATTTGGTCTGAAAAGTTTCCGAACTCAACATGAAGATGGCAGCACTCGTAAATAGAAGCTAGTACATATCGTTGTTCACCAATTGACATTTACTTGCCAAAGTTTCAGCCATTTTGGACGCTCAATTGTTATGTAACAGTCGTTTGATTGAGTTGATGTGAGTGTTTTTATGAAAATGGACAAAATCGAATATCGAGCTGTCATTAGATATTTCTGTTTGAAAGGCAATACGCCTACGCATATCAAAGATGAGTTGGATTCTGTGTATGGGGAATCTGCACAATCATCTACCTCAGTGAAATTTTGGGCAGCTGAATTTAAACGTGGCCGTAAGAGCTTGGGAGATGATGAACGTTCGGGATGTCCAAAAACTGCAACTGCTGAAGAAAACATCGCCAAAGTTAACCAAATGGTGCTAGACGACCGCCGAATTAAATTGAAAGAGGTAGTGGAGGTTATAAAAATGTCAAAAGAACGTGTTTGTCACATATTAAATGAACATTTACACATGAGAAACCTGTCCGTGCGTTGGGTGCCGCATTTTCTTACCTTAGACCCAAAACGTGTTCGAATGAGCATTTCCAACGCTCTGTTGGCGTAGTTTAGGCGCACTAAATCCGTATTTTGGCGACGATTAATTACTGCAGGTGAAAATTTGATACACCATTATACATCCGAAACAAAAGTACAGTTCAAACAGTGGACTGCGAAGTGATGGCGACTGTTCTTGGGATAGTCATGGAGTTATTTAAATCAATTATCTTCAAAAAGGAAAAACCATTGCAGGAGCCAATCACCTTTATGAACAATTATTTTGCAGAGAAGAACGCCGAGTACTATTTGGACGGGTTACAGAGATGAGAGCGTCGTTGGGAGAAGTCTGTAGAGCTACAAGGAGACTATGGTGAAAAATAAAAGAAAATGTCTGAAAAAATACCCTATATTTATGAGATCGGAAACTTTTCTGACTACCTATGTATGTCAGGCATTTATATTGGCTAATTTAGTTTAAGGATGGCCTCAATTTTCACCATGACTAAAGTATGGCATTTTAAGTTTCTCGACATAGACTATCATATATACTAACATGAAATCTGTTATGCAATTATATAAATGAGTGTAGAAGGAAATAAAATTGAAGAAATACTTTCTTTGAGGTTGTGAAGTTAGCGTGGGAGAACATTATGTCAAATGAGCTTTATGTGGTGCTAACCATTGCTGAACTCTTTCTTATTATTGGTTTAAATGTTTAAATATTCATTGTCCCCCGAGTTAAGGAAACGGCATGTAATTTTAAAGTCATGAAAATAACTCTTGTTCTTTAGAGATACCTAAGACTGAAAATTTGTCATCCTGGACTAATGACGCTAGAATTTTAACATTTATACCACAGGTGTAACTTAGTGCAAATATGATAAAGCCCAAATGTTAACAATTTCAGTTCGATAGTTTGGATAATATGGTCAAATTTATTTATTTTTGGTTACGTCACCTAAAATATCCCTTGAGACAAAATAAATTAAATTTTGGTCTAGTATTTTAACAACAGGTTCCCAATAAATCAATTTTCTGAATTTTCCCTAGGCTTTTCTGTGTCTCAATAACTTTAGGCTCCAGAAGGTTTTAAAGCCATAAATATGGCTTTTTTGCCCATAGTTTGAAATAATGAAAGTGTACTTAAGTGCATCTCACAATAAACCCCAGGGCAATTTCTATTGACTGTGTCTCTATGAATATGTGTAACAAATTTCATTAGTCTAACAGTAAAACTGCAACGCAAGGAGCATCTTAAATTAAGGAAAATAATGCAATTTTCAATGTCGAGAAAAAAAGAATAAAGAACTAGAATTCATATCTAACGATGGCATTCACGTAACTTTCAAATTATATTAGAGTATTTAAAATCGCTTATGAATTATAAACAAGTTTTGGATTCAGGTGACCGAAGGCTCCCTACTTTGCCGGCCGGGCACTTTAGAGGGTGCCGCCGTGTTTGCTTTTTTAGGCGCTTGCTGGCGCTGAGGTGCTTGAGCGGAGTCTTGTTCATGTGTGGCTAGGTACCCTGAAGCTAGTTCGGCGTAAGTGGGCTCCGGCGGCAAGAGGTGAGTGTTCCTCTTCTACCATGGTATAATTTTGTATAAATGTGCTTCTTGTTTCTGGCCTGGGGCCTGTGCTCATAAATATAAAACTGTTGGGAGTTTAATATCCGAGGGACTAAATTCCTGGTTAACGACGGGATAAAGACATATACGAGGGGGTACCCAAAGGAATCCGGACTCCCAGGGCGCTGCCACTCGTACCCGCAGTACAGGGTTCTCACGCTAGATGGTGTTAGTAGAGATCTTCATGAAACAGCTATGTAGACGGCTGCCAGTGTAGATCTGAACGTGCAAGTGAGGTATTATGTTACTCTGACTGTTGGTGGGTTACCTCTGCGATGTCGTTACGGCAACTTAAAAAAAAACAAAAAAAAAAAAAAACAAAGAGTGTATGTGAAACTTTGTTTCCTTCTTAAAAAACACTGCAACGGAGACACACCAAATGCTTCAGAAAGCTTTCCAGGAGGACGCTATGAGCCGCACACAGGTTTTCGAGTGGTTTTGGGCGCTTTAAACGTGGTGAGATGTGTGTTGAAGACCAAGCTCGTTCTGGACGCCCTTCAACATCGCGAAATGAGGAGAACATTGAAAAGGTCAACGAGGATCGTCGCCAAACGATTGACCAAATTTCAGCAGCGGCAGGAATCAGTTGGAGCTCCTGCCAGCGGATTTTGAGGGAGCATTTGCACATGAGACGTGTTGCTGCTAAATTTGTTCCGCGCCATCTCACACAGGAGAACAAAACCATCCGCATGAATGTGTGTCAGGACTTGACAACAGAGATTGCACGTGATCCAAACTTCTTGAACAAAGTCATTAAAGGGGATGAGAGTTGATGTTACGGGTAAGACCCAGAAACCAAGCAGACGTCAAGCCAGTGGAAAACTCTCAACTCTCCCAGACCAAAAACAGCAAGGCAAGTGAGGTCAAATTTGAAGACGATGATCATTGTCTTTTTTTATATTCGTGGAATTGTGCATCGGGAATTCGTACCGCCTGGCCAGAATGTTAACCAGCACGTTTACTTGGATGATTTAAGGCGTCTGCGAGAGGTTGTGAGGAGGAAACGCCCGGAACTTTGGCGATTATGTGACTGGTTTCGCATCACGACAACGCTCCAGCACACACGGCCTTACGAGTGACCCACTATTTGGCATCTCAGAGGTGGTCTGTCGTTCCCCACGCTCCGTATTTGCCGGACCTAGCCCCGTACGACTTTTTCCTCTATTTCCACCAATGAAAAGAAACGCTAAAAGGGGAGCGTTATGACGATGTGGAGGCGGTAAAAACAGCTTCGCAAAGGGCACTGGACAATATAAAACTTGAAGAGTTCCAAACATGCTTCCAACAGTGGGAAAAGCGACTTGACAAGTGCATCGCATGTTGAAGGTGACTGAAGTAATTTTGTAAAAAGGTTCATCAATAAAGTTTTTATGAACACAATCCGGTTTCTTTGGGGTCCCCCCTCGTATTTATATCAGCCTGTATTTCATGATAGTGTAAAATAAATAATTCTTAGAACAGATCCACAAATTTTTAGTTAGTTAGGAAATTCTGAAAGGGGCACTCCTTCACCTAGTGTTTGGTGTTGCTGCATACCTTCCTAATTTTCTCCATCGGTACCTTGTTATCTACCTGTTTCCCTGTTTGCACCTTTCCCTCTAACGAGGATCGGCATACAGGAAGGCTTACACTATTTAATGTCTAAAAAGAGGAATAGGTGATTTTTTGAAAATGTTCATGAAATTGCAGTCATACATATCCGTTAAAGTAGTTCAATATTTTACTTGTTGTTTCATAGAAAGAAATGAATAAATGTTAATTGAAATATTATCTGGTTTACCAGAAAGTAGGTGGTTTTAAAGAAGTAAGTAGATACATGATCCAACATATCAGTTATTTAGTTATTTCTTTACTTTATCCATTCTTCCATCTTCCCTTGAATCCTTCATCGTCACGGACTTCCTTCAGCAATAAATTAAAAATTCCTGTCCCATGATCATAATTAGAGCTAAGTATTTGCATAAAACGTGAGCCGAAGGCCTACTTCTCTGATTTTGTTTATCAAACTAGAAACAAATGAAAAGATACAGGAAGCCTGTAGCAAATTAAATTATTCACGAGCAAAGGATTAAATTAATCTTAGTTCTCAGATTTTTAATTGCAACATTGTGATGATTTATTGAAGGAAACGCAGAATGAAATTAATTTGGCTGATATGCAGAAAGAAAAAAGAGATTTGTAGTAAACAAGAACCTGATAGATATGGAAGAAGATTTTAAATAAAATAGAACATTTGATTTTTTAAGAAGGTTAGACAATTAAAAGGATTCAAACCCAGAACAACATTGTGTAGTGATTCAGATGGAAAGATTTTAAATAAGTTCAATGAAATACAAAATAAATGGAAAGATTGTTTTAATACATTATTAAATAAAAATGACGAAAGTAATAAAAAGATGGAACATTTAAATCAAATATTAAGAAATGATGGAGCAGAAGAAGAAATACAAAGCCCTGATATATTGGATGTTGCCATGGCAATATCCAAGTTAAGAAACAATAAAGCATCTGGAATTGATGGAATAGTATCAGAGTTAATAAAAGTTAATAGTGAACATATTGTTAAGCAATTGCATAAAATAATAATTAAAGTGAGGGAAAATGAAGAAATGCCAAAGGATTGGAAGCAGAGTGTAATATGCCCAATATATAAAAATAAAGGAGATAAGTTGGAATGTACAAGTTATAGAGGCATATCATTACTGTGTAATTGCTATAAAGTGTTGATGATGTTACTTAAGTATAGACTAGAACAGTATACAGAACAAATAATAGGCAAATATCAGGCAGGATTTCGAAAAAGTAAATCAACAATAGACCAATTATTCACACTTAAGATAATTTTAGAGAAATTATGGGAGCATGAAGTAGACGTGTATTAGCTTTTCATAGATTTTAAACAAGAGTATGACTCCATAAGTAGAGATAAATTATACAATATCATGTTGAATTTCCGGATGCCAAAGAAGCTGGTGAGATTGGTTAAAGTAACCATGGATACTTTAGCTTTTAGAATTAAAATACAAGAAGAACTCACTGACATGGTATATACAACAAAAAGCTTAAAACAAGGGGATGGGCTAGCCCCATTACTCTTTAATATTGCCCTAGAGCATGTAATGAGGCAGTTAAAGATAAACACAGATGGAACCCTTATACACAAATTAGTACAATTAGTGGCTTATGCTGATGACATAAATATAATGGCAAGAACAAAAAGATATTTAACTCAAACCTTCCAAGAACTACAGGATAACGCACAGGAAATTGGTTTACAGATAAATATGGAGAAAACTAAAATGTTAATACAGACACGTAAGCCTAACTTGAACAATAACAGACAGCAGGTAGACCTAATAAAAGTATATGCAGTTCAAGAATTTACATATTTAGGTACAATAATCAGTAATGATAATAATGGAATATATGAGATATAGAACAGGCAGTCAAAGGCAAATAAAGCATATTTCACATTATTACCAATATTCAGGTCTAAAGACATACACAGACAAACAAAAATAGGAGTATGTGAAGTATGGGTAATGGCAAAGAAAATGGAGAATATATTATGTGCCTTTGAAAGAAAGATTTTGAGAAGAATCTTAGGCGCAGTGAATGATAATGGATTATGGAGACATGGATATAACAGCGAAATATATGACATATTAAATTAAGAAGACTTCAGTGGGCTGGTCATGTATTACGAATGAATGGCCAAAGTATACCCTTAAAAGCGTTAAAAGGTAAAATGTTTGGGAATAGAGCATTTGACAGACCAAGGGAAAGATAGTTTGATGGGATGAGAACAGATGCAAGAAACTTACTGAATAGCAGGAATCTGGAAAGAGCTGCAATAAATAGGGAAGAATGGAGGCAACGCTTAAGAGAAGCCAAGGCTCAAGTTGGGTCGTAGCGCTACGGAAGAAGATGTGTTCAACCCATCCGCATTCGAATACTATCCGTATTAACATTTACGTTTATCTGTGATAAAACGTTTTCAAAAATTGAATGGATAATTAAAATATTTGTCTGCTATGACCAAGCAAATTTTTGATGACAGGTAGCAAAAAAAAAAAAAAAAAAAAAAAAAAAAAAATTGTAACAAAATATGTCTGTAATTATAGCACATTCATTCTTATCTTTGAATATGAACTGCTATTATTTTAAAAATACTTTCACAGAGCTGGTGTAAATAAACCTGTATTGCCTCAGAGTTACATTGATCTTAAATAAAAACTATTTCAAAGAATTTAAATACATCGCTGTTAATATTGTGACTTTGTGGGTTTGTAGAATTAAAAGTCCAATTTGCAAAATGCAATTTTTTTTATTTCAGTAGAAATACACTTTGGTCAACCCTTCAGCAGCAGAATTACGTCATATACACAATTGCAATCTTCTAGTTCGTCTGCCACACCTACAAAAAAGAAGTTCAAAATACAGCTGCACGATTATCAAGTTCCATTTCAACTCTGACACAAACTGGCATTTGGCTCATTTCAATGTACCTCTTCATGGTTCCAGAAGATAATCGAATGTTCTATAAGAGGCACCAGATAAAACGCGAACGTTCAAGGCACCTAACTTTATCTGTTTTGGCATGCCTTTATCTCCCCGCTATCTTTATCTGTTTCAGCAAGCTCTTTATCTCCGTGCTACACCATCCGTCCCTTATCTCTCCATGCCGAACTCTTTGCCACCAGTCGCGACAATATGTAAGGGCATATTTGAGTTCAGTAAGACATTTGAGCCTGCCTCGGTAGCGTAGATGGTAGCATGTCGGGCGTTATGTTCAAGAGGTCCCGAGTTCGAATCTCGGTCAGGGTGAGTTACCTTATCCAGGTAGGTTTTTTCCGGGGGGTTTCCCTTATCCTGGAAGACGAATGTCGGGTAATTCTAAGCTCCATGGACCCCGGGCTCATATGAGCATCATTTCACCCATTCCATTCATCCTCCGATATGACAACGTTGGAGAACGTTAATTACAAAAGAAAAAAAGTAAGACATTTGTGTTTGAAAGCAAGCCTGATTGTCCGTCTCATTCCGGGAGTCAATTGTTTATTCTTAGAATTCTGACTCATACTGACTCATACTCGGACGATTAATGTGGCCCCACTGTGAAAAGTTTGCAACCCCTGAACTACATTATCCATTTCAAAGGTTTCCAAATCCCATTATAGAGGTTTTCTGAGATTACCATACCATGCGTTAACTGCGCAATAAACACGACGTGTTTTTGTGTGAATATTTCGCATCATAGAATTAGGTCCAGCGTGTCCATGTCCATGAACAGAAAACTAGTTTTTTTTTTTTTTTTTTTTTTTTTTTTTTTTAACTACTAAGGTTAATTTGGTATTAATATATAGAAAGACAATCAGCACCAGAGCGTAACTTTAAAATAAAATCTTAAGAATGTAAAAACCGAGTCCATACCGTTTTTCTGCGGTGAACACGAGAGAAATATGATACGTAGATTAAGTTCTCTAATAAAAACTAATTACATTTTGAAAAACGTGCAAGTCAAAGTACAACAAAAGGATAAATTTTAGATAAAAGTCCAATCTAGATAAATTAGAGTTTATTACAATACCTAAATATAGCACTTTTTTTCACATTTGCTGTAACAATACTCAGAAATTTATTTTATTTTGTTAACTATTGTAATATTCAGTTATCAAAATTGGAAATTATGCACATGTTTTCTAATTTATTATTCAGAAAAGCCAGTACTATAAATATTATCTTTCGGGTTTTTATTTATGTCGTCTTCAACACCATAGTTTATATAGATGCAATAGTTTTATTTGGAACGCAGTTCATGAGCAAAGATGTTTTGTTACTTTCATATTTTATTTACACTCTCGTACACTCTCTATCTCTCTCTCTCGCTCTCTCAGACGCCATTCTAAGATAGTGAAGTAATAATACCTAAATAAATGCTCTTTCTTCTTGCTCAAGTTCTTCCTGAGAAGCAAGCCAGGTGAAAAGACCATCCACAAGCCATCTCCGAAGATTAAACATCTATTGAGAGCAGTGAAACACAAACTGAACTTCCAAGTTCCGGGAGTGTACCGCATTCCCTGTGAATGTGGGACACCGTATATAGGACAAACCGGAAGGACCATCGCTACCAGAATAAACGAACATGAACGGAGCACCTGAGAAGTGAGGGCTGGCAGACCATTGTTTTGATAACGACCATAGAGCCAATTTTCGGGAGACGACCATCTTGGCAAAATGCAACAGTTACTGGGAGCGGAGAATTAAGGAGGTTTTGGCGATTTCCTCCAAGAGGAGCACGCCTAATCGTGATGCTGTGTTTCGGTTCAGTTCCTCTTGAAAACCGGCCTCAAAATTGGAAATCCGTCAACTTAGGAAGCGCAGATCAATACAACTTGATTATCAAGTTAAGTAGTTACGTTTCTTTCACCCAATTAATTTTCTATACTCACGGCATTTCCTGACCTGGCATTTAATTTACTGAAAACAGTCTTTTGTTCAGTAATGCGAATTTTGATAGTGTTTTGTCTTTGTTTAATTTTGTGCTGTACCCAGTGATTCATTTGTGTTATAACATTTAATAAATATCCTGATGATGGGAGAGATGCACACTCCCAAAACGTCGATTTCTAATCGTCTTTTCACCTGGCTTGCTTCCCGAGAACAACTTGAGCATATTCGTCACCAGAAAAGCTTCAGGTCTTGTTTTATGCACTTTCTTATTTTTTACTCTAATCCTAATAAATTGTAATTGTACTCTCATTTTTAAAATCTTTCTAATAAACTGGAAAGCTTTATATCAGATTTTAGTCTCCTACGACGTTTTAGTACATATTATTGCGTCAGAGAAAGATATGGAAATTACTATAAGCATTGTTATGTAACATTTATATCCTGTGCCTTGAGTTTGGGCAAAGCTGTTTGTTGATGATTAAGCTTAAATTCTGCTGACTGGCAAAACATGAACATTGGACTGGTGAATCACATTTCCTGCTGATCAAGGGAAATAATGCACAGTTGGCCAGTAACAGGTGTAAACATGTTCTCAATGATGTTAACAATATGATGCAATAGTTGGGAGGAAATTAACAGTTAGCGTGGGAATTGCTGAGTTGGCTTTTGGGTAGGACCCCTATTTAAGCTTGGTTGAGTTAGCACCCGGGGGAACTTGAGAGGGGACTTGCTGATGGGCTCTATGGGTGGCTCCGTAAACATTAGCAAGAGTTTGTTTTAAAAGTGCTACTACGAGTAAGATCGCCAGTATGGCGCCAGTCTTGCCAGTTGCACAAGGTTCGGCCATAAAACAACCATCTCCAAAGGTATAGTTGCACTATGTATTTAAATGTTGCTAAAGTGCCCCTGATCTCATCCAGATCCAGGGAGTGCCTTGTAGAAACGCTATGCATCTCTGGAATACAGTTACTAAGTTGATTTTAGATTAGATGTTTCTTCTGCTCTACCTTATCCATAGTTACACTCCCAGTTACTATATGGGGTTGAGGATAAAACCCCTTACCATTTCAAACCCCTACAAAACATTGTAGTTTTGTAATGTAACAATAATTTGTACATATTTCCATCTGATGAGTGGCAGCATCTTATTCAGTTCACTTGAATAAATTTTTCTTTCAGGTTAGGTTCAAAGATAATTGAAAAAATCAAATTTTAATTTTTATATTGCGTAGAGTATCCAGATTCTGAAGCGGTACTGCTGTTGACGTAACCCACTTAACCACTTCCGTCTAAACAGTGTTCATTCACAGGTGGCTAGCATCGACTTCTCATGAATATTAACTACCAGTGCTATCAACTGTATCCCGTAAAACCCACTTGGGATCTGGATAACACAAACATTTACTTTAGAACCGTTTTTATTGATTCACATATTACAGGTGGCTTCCGGAGTAAATTAATATCTAACGGATACTCTTTAATAATCACTTCGTGCAATTCTCTCTACAACCATTCAATTACTTGAGAGCATGTAAATAAGGTACAGGGATGAGGAAAATCAGAGAAGAGGAAGTTTACTAACTTCTCGGAATTAATTATGAATCTCTCCAATATCTTAACCCCTTAAGGCACATAAAGTCTGATATTTAGTAATATCTGGCATCATCTATGCTTTTCCGATGAATCTGTGAAACGGGCGAATCACCTACAAGTACTATGACGAATATTTCTGACCCGACAGATGCTGTGTTTTTGTAGAGGCAAGATAAAAGCAAGAATTAGTAAAGTCAGCGTTCAACCACTTTATCGTCTGAAAGTTTACGCATTCCACACTGCTTCATTCTCTCCTTAAAACTAGAGAGGACTATTGACGTCAATAAAATGAAACCCGTTGCACCTAGTTAACTTTAGTGAGTTTTTCACAAGAACTCTTTTGGGATTAGTAGTTTATACCAGGTGAGTCAATCGCTCCTTATTTTTTGGAAGGTAGGCCACCCTTAGACGGCATGTGAGCCCTAGTCCAGTTTTGCGCTTACTAAACTGTATTACACGATATTCTTAGAAAGATGAATGCGCAAAATTCAGAGGAATGGCGGCTTAAGGGAGAAAACGTACTGCTCGCTAAAGTACACCTCAAAAACAAACGACTGCTTAACTGAGAGCGAATTCCAGTTACCAGGCGATTTTACAAACTTGAAATTAGAGTATACATTGCAAAGTAATGCAGTAAACGTCTCGGAAAAGGCTGACCTATCATATGAGTACACTAATAACGTCAGCTAAAAAGAAAATGGCGCATTCTTTAGCTTAGAGCAGGGGTTGACTGCCAAAAATTAGTAAAATATTACAGACACGCCTCATCCATCATGGAGACGTGTACAGTCAAAACAGATATATTACTCAACAGTTCATTTACATTTTTGCGTAAACTGAGTCTCGTGAAACTCAATTAACATGCATAAGAGCTTTTGTCATTTAAGTAATGGTATTAAAACGCCCAGCAAATTATTAAAGCTGTCTTAAAAGGCTAAATCAAGCACGAAAACTCACGAGGTGGCCATGCATTAGCGCCACGTATACAAGTCGTACTACTGAACTCAGAACGTGCTTCCAGTCAAGACCCAAAATGGCTGACCTATCCTGTGTCCTAAGCCGCAATGACACAGGTTCGAGTCTCAGGATTTTAATTATTTTTTGTCATGACATCAAAACTTGGAAATCGAATTCACAGTAATTTAATTATAATGTCCCTGAGGACGTGTATTACCCAAGAAGATCATCAGTTCGAGCATTTGCTTCGTAAGGGGAGTCGTGTTCCAGGAATAGAAAAAACATCATCCCAGCGACACAAAGCATACCAATTTGAAACATGTTTAATACCACAACAATTCAATGTCAGAAAAATTGTGTTTAACTTCACGTTAAACTCTGATGCAGTAATTTCCTTGCTTTCTGTGTTCAAATGCGTGTAAATGAACCTTATTTCAATTGCACCTACCTATTGGTGTATTTAAACAACTACGTACTTGTAGCTCACCAATAAAGAAACATAAAAAATAACATGAAGTATAAATAAAACAATTAAAAAAATACAATTTTCAGAATAATACGTGTAAACTGTGATTATTTCGTGGTAAAATATTAATATATTTCTGTAGGAGATTCGAACCACATTCACAGCAGGCAGTTGACACTGCTGTGTTGCGTTCGTTACAACTGAGCTACCTAGTAACGTGTGAAGTAAACTTTCCGTGTAACATATAGTATTCATATATGAACATTTGTGAACATTTGAGGACGTGCAGACGTCATCTGTCTAATTACGAATATACTACAGACGATGTGATAACATCTATATTAGTAATAATTGCATTGAGTGTTTAACATCCATCCATACGCGGGTAGAACCTAATAATGAGGTCGATGTTTTCATGTTAGGGTATAAAATGCGGATTGCATAAAACTCGAGCGTAAGAGGCAGCTGACTCTACTGGTATAGGAATAGATCAGAGTAGAGATTACCATTAACGGTGAGGAAAAACGAGATAGAAGAGCAAATTACGAGGGCTGTTCAATAAAGTATGATGACAATTTTTTTTGACAACGTACCTTTAATTATTATAATAATGTTGATGGTCCTTCTCAAAATAGTCTCCCCTGAATGCGATGCACTTGTCCCAGCGTTTCTGTCAGTCTTTAAAGACATGTTGTTAACCATTTTTGAGAGATCCTTCAAAATGGCCTCCGCAGCCTTCACCACTGCTTCTGATAACGGATAATACCTCCCACGAAGGCGTTTCTTCAAGTTAGGGAATAGAAAAAGGTTACATGGGGCTATATCCGGTCTATAGGAGGGTCAGGTATAAACTTCACGTTGATTTTTGCAAGATATTCAGCAACAACATTGGCAATATGCGGCCGCGCATTATTGTGGTGCTGCAGCCAGCCTGCTTCATGAAAATGTGGTCAGTGAAAACGTGGGGAGTCAGTGAAAACTTTTGTCAGTAAAAGGGGAAAATAACGGAGAAATGTAGGGAATTATTTAGGAAAAGTTAAAGAGAGATGGCTAAGAATAATTAAGAGAGAAAGTTAGATAATAGTTGAAATGGGAAAATGTGTAAAAATGGAGTAGAGGGCCTCCAATACACACAAACCTAGGGTTAGGTGTATGGGGACCGAATTATTATTCAATGGTGGGCGACATGACAGGATTTTCAGGATTTAGGGATATACGGCGTTTTCCAGTATGGATTTTATAATTTTAATCTTATTTTTTTAATTTCCATTTATTGATGTTGTAAAAGGAAAGATGAGAATTAAATTACAAAATTACATAATACACTTTATAAGGAATAGTTACATACTGCATATGCGGTTTAGCGTCAACTTGCTGGGACTAAACGTATGACTTTTATTTTTAAATAGATAATGCGAGATGTATGCCATACAGATAAATGAGATAAAAGGCCAATATATCCACTACTGATATTTGCAAGACAATCTTTCGTCACGGTATATTCAAAGTTAGTCGCCACGACGTTTCTTGCTGTTCTCCAGTAGATGTTAAATGCAAACAATAAAACCTCGTTCGCAAGAAAGGGAATTTTGTCATTTGAAGCTACATAAGAGAATTCCAGGCTTTGAATTTAGGACCAAGATGACGGAGCAGAAATAGAAATTGAAAGGAGGCGCAGTCAGGGAGCAGCTAAGTTGATGGGCACATAGAACGACAATGTAGAGTCTTGGAAGTGGCAAGAAACACAGAAGGCGCAGAGGACCAGATGGTCCGGCAACTTTATGGCGGGCACTCTGTGCAAAATTAGGGTGCAGAGTAGTTGGAGAGAATACCTAGTTTAGACACAGAGATATGTAACAATACTGGGATAAAATTCTGTCATGTTTAACATTGCTAAACCTATGTCTCTAACACTTTGGAAGGTAAAAGGAAATATCAAGTATAGAGTAGGTATAACTGTTCTCGGTCTATTATACAGTTTAATTAGTAAGTAACATTTATTTCCATTCCAACTACAAATTATTGTACATTTTAATACTTAAAAAGACTAAACTTAAAACTAGCACCCCAAAACAAATTCAGTCTGAGGAACCTGCTAAATAAACCACTGAAAAAAACAATCCCCAACAATTTGAAATCAGGAATTTATCAGATTAATTGTGAAGCCTGTGAAAAAAGCTACATAGAAAAAACTAAGAGAAACTTGTTAACCAGGCAAAAAGAACACCAGAGGAACATTAAGTTGAAACAAACAGAAAAATCTGCAGTTTCACACCATTTTTGGACAGAAAACGACAACATTGGCTACAACATTAAACTGTTAAAATCTTTAAGTACACCCATAGAATTGGATATTTGGGAAAAAATATTCATAAACAAAAACCGTGATAAAGTTATAAATTTTTAAATCCCGGCATTAAATGAAGTATTAAAATTTAGTGCCCCTAACACCAGATGGCAGAGTGATCGGAGCTCCGTAGTAGTGAAAGAAGAGGGAGGTTCATTTAGTCACCAAACAGCTGAGGATGAGATCGAATGATCTTGAAAACGTTTCAATTACACAACAAGTAAGTGAAGTTTGAGTGTAAATATAGTGACTCATAAATCAAACTCAAATATTTAAATACTTATTACTACACTAGGTTATTGGTTACTCTTGGGCCCTCACGTTCGTCGACGAAAGTTGGGGGACTGCTTAATCCTGAGCGATTCCCTCAGTGCATTTCAAAGCCTATGGCAGTTATAAAACTACCACCCTATTGTGCAGCGTATCTAGGATGCTCTCCACGTTGTACACGCTTCCGGCGTTAGCGTGGTGCGTGCATGGATCCCTGGTCACGTGGGCTTGCGGAGGAATGAAATGGCGGATTCAGCAGCCAAGACGGCTACCATGAATCCCAGTGTTGGGGTACCATCTGTGACATCGGAGGATTTTAGGACTCTAGTGCGGAGAGCTGTGCAAACCTGCTGGCAGGAAGAGTGGTCCGCTCTCCGCAGTAATAAACTTAGATCTGTGAAAGAACTTCCGATTCCCTGGGTTACCTCCTGCCGTTCATCTCTTCGTGATGAGGTGAGTTTGGTTCCGTTAGGCATTGGGCACTGCGGTTTTACTCATACTTTTCTGTCTAGAAGGGAGCCTGCTCCAGTCTGTCCGTTTTGTAACTAAGCGCTATCTGCCCGACACGTGCTGCTAGAGTGATTTTGCCTAGCGCACCTTAGAAAGTCTCTGCAGCAGCCGGCCAGCTTTGCAGAAATGCTAGCGGATGATGACAAGGTAGTGGAGAAGTTTTTAGGTTCTTTTCTAGATTAGATTTTAGAATTTAATGAAGAGAATTTTTTGCAGATTGTATTTTGTTATGTGCATGTATTTTTGTAAGTTTAGTTACATTGTATAGAGTTGTAGGCTTTTGCCATGAATAATGTTTTAAAGGGCGCTGATAACCTCTGCAGTGAGCGCCCTTATAAACATATCATCATCTCTTGGGTCCAATAGACTCAAACTCTGAGATTTTCGAGCTAATGTGTGTCTATTGACAACTTATCTCAAATAACTTCATCTTCATTTTCGTTATATTTACTTATCTTTCTTAAGAATTTGGCTCTTACTTTGCCCAAAAAGTTCCCAATTTCAATTTTATTTTTCCTAGTATTTACACTCATTAACTTCATTGCTTGAATTTCTTTTGGTAGACCTGCCCATTCTTTTTTTACCTATCTTCTCCCTAAACAACTTAGTTTCTTCACATTCTAAAAGTAACTGCCATACTTTATCCCTTTGGTGACACAATGGGCATTTCTCCAGACCGCTCCCTCTTCCCAAACTTTTCAGTTTTACCACCCCTGTTCTGGCCCATGCAAAGCCATCTCTTCCTGCTTTATCACAAATATCAATGTATTTTTCCTTGTTCCACGTGACTTTCATCTCTCTATAAATTTCCAGTGAGCTTTTCAAGTTGAAGCTTCCTAACATTACTTGCCCTTCAATATCTTCCATTCTTAACCTAACTTCTTTACAAAATCCACTTTGCAATAATTCCCTATTTTCCCACATGATGCCCAACCCTATTTTTCACGTGTTTTCCTTTATCTTATTTAGCCATGAATTTTTCCGATTTAGTCTTTCCTGTACTATCAAGCATTGACGTAGAATATTCTGCTCGTCCAAACTCCTAATTCTTGCCGAATATTTTAACACCCTTTCCACCATTATCCAATTGTGCTTGCGCCACTCCATTTGGTGAAGCTCGAGGTAAGCCCAAAAATTGTTTGCAAAAGTTTCTATGTATCACATTCATATTTTCAACCCTCTCTTCCAAACCCCATATCTCTACCCCATATAGCATTTTTGCTTCCCCTATGGCTGTATCAATTCTCTACAGCTGTTTTATTTGCATTCCTGGTAATTTGTCTAGACATGCTTTAATGGCTTTTAATGCAATTTTACCTTTTGCCATTGTCATTCTCTTCTGCTCTTTCAAACCTCCATTATTGCTTAATTGTACTCCTAGATAATTAAATGTATGTATAAGGCATAAATAAAATTTTGATAAACAAGTAGAATATATACATAAATGTATTTGTTTATTTACCGACCGACCGAGTTCTTTTTACCGTCAAGGCTTTACCATATTTCTAGTTTTTTTTTTTCAAATTTTCTTCTTATTTATTCACTATTTTTCAAAGTCCTCTGTATTTCTGGTTATCAAGTATCTTTCATTTGTCTCCCTGCCCACCAGCCACTTTTGGGTAAGCAGGTGTTAGGTATTGTTAGAAGGAAAGCTAAAAAATGGTAAAGACAAATAAATCACGAGCAGACTTCCATCATAGAGAGGATAGAGCAAAAAGCACAGCTAACATCGATCGTCCTTTATTTCCTTAAAAGCCCCGCTGTCAAGAGTGATTTTCTAGCACCCACACTATGTCAATATTAGAAACAGAAAACCCGTGGCTGTAAATGTCTGCAATTTAGTTTTCAAGACGTGGTTCCAAAAACAGATAAGGTTATTACATAATCTTATGCATACGTGTTTTATAGAAAACCAAAATAAAATAAAATCCTGAGAATTAAAATTCTGGGAAAGTTGCTCACAGACTAAAAATTTTCTTGAAAGAATCCAACACACTCGGAGTAGCAAACAGCTAATAAGAGAAAAAAATTATACATGTCATATGACTCAAAGGAAGTGGGAAAAATTGGTGTCACGTACGAAGCAGGTAAAATACACGATGTTCACTTTTATTCGTTATTTCCTGCCAGCCGATTGAGCAAAAATGGCGTCATAGTCGGCTGGTTAGTCTATCTTGAAATCATAGTGCTTTCTTCGGAGAAGAAGCGGTAATGTTCGCTGGTAACTAATACAACCAGCTTCCCCTGGATATGAACACAGCGCACCCAGTCTTCATGATTGAATGCTACTTTCGTACCGGCATTAAAATTGGTGCGATATATAAATATAATTTAAACCGCTGCATAGAGGAGTTTATGCAACGCTATCCAGCATTCAGAGAACTCCCTGGGAGTGTAATGTTGTCAAAAGTGTCCAGGTACCGTCAAATTGACATACCTTTGTTTGCAACATAAACGTCTTAGGCTTTATCAGTATACGATAAATGATTGAAATGGCACGTTGGCCATAGTAGCTCAATGGTTTAGAGCGGCTGGACGGAGACCAGAAGATCCGTGATTGAAATCCCGGCTATGGCATTGAATTTTTCAGTCTGGCTCTACCCTTTCATAGTGCGTGCTACACACGGCTAGTGTGAAAGAACAATTAATTTCCATTAATTGTACCTAATAGTGGTCCGAACTATAAAGCCCGGGCCTTAAAGTACTTACAGCATAGTAAGTCGCCATTAAGGTAGTTGTCTCATGTGTTTATGAGAACTCATAGTGGTTTACCGGGAAAACCACGAGTCAATTGGAGAATTTAATGTCATATTGGCACGTTGGCCATAGTAGCTCAATGGGATAGAGTGACTGGACGGAAACCAGAAGATCCGTGATTCAAATCCCGGCTATGGCATTGAATGTTTCATCTGGCCCTACCCTTTCATAGTGCGTTCATTGTAAGTAAGTTTTATTTTGTTCTCTTATTCGTGTCTCTCACTGAAAATCCCAGGTAATGAACCCCATTTTTCAAGTGTTTCTTTTACCCTATCACCTTTTTTTTTTTTTTTTAATTTACGTCTTCAAACGTCAAGTCATGTCGGAATATGAATGAAATGGGTGAAACGGTGCTAAAATGAGCACGGGGTCCATAGAGCTTAGAGTTACCCTACATTCGTCTTTAAGGATAAAGAAAAACCCCGGGGAAACCTTATCCAGGTAATTCACCCTGACCGACATTGGAACTCGGGACCTCTTGAACATGAGGCAAGCACGATCACCAATTTGTGTGGCAATTATTACCATGTTTTCGTAAAAGGATTCACTGATATTTCTGGACTAAAAAATCGCCAGTCGAACAATTTATAAATTTTACTAATTAAATTCAGATTTCCAAACTAGTATCTGCATGACTGAGCGTTTATTTTATTCTAGTTCAATGGCGACTTATTATGCATTAGTATTTACATATTTCCACTGCAGCAACGAGTTTGTGTGTCATTGAAGAGTTGGCGCTGTGTTTTAATCAAAATAATTTTAAGAAAGATAACAGAAGATAACAACAAATGCGAGTCAATAAGCGATACGATTGCTTGATCGTATGCGATGTATCCACAAAGATCAAAGCGTACAAGCAAACTCAACATTTATTTGGACCGCCTATACTTTCACTGTCATTTTAAGGCTGTGACATGTCCGTAAATCTTCAGAACAAATGACGTATTCAGGGATGTTTGCCTATCGATAACGCTGTCACGTTGTATATTACGTGAGTATCAACTTGAAAACATTTGGCTTTCTTCCCCTGACGATCGCGAAATCTTGATATAATCTATCTCAACCTAGTTTATCCTGCTGTAAACATCTGGGTGGGAAAAGAGGGAGACAGAGATATTGGGACAGAAAACGGTGAAGCTGTTGATTGGTTTAGCGAAGTTAATTGGCGTTTTCTTTTATTTGCATACGTACGATAAACCCCTTATTTAAGTACAGTACTGTAAGTAGTTTTCTGATCACTGCTCTGTGTGAGCTAATTTCGAAGAGAGAAAGGTATTCAAATGTTTCGATTCTTATAAACGTAATAACCTCACATTTTGTCTTACTGCTTCAATATCACATGGATGTGTTCTGGGCTCGTGAGTCCTGAAAGAAATATTTACAACGGATGTATACATAATAGTATGCTGTATACAGATTATACAGAAGACAGGTTAAATTATATACACTATTAACTGATTATGTTAAATTAAACTGCATTTTATTTAACAATTACTAAAGGACACTGTTATTATACGACGCGTGGCCGTAAAATAAGGTATCCAAGGCCCTGGAGCCGTAAGAAACATTATTACGCGGGATCCGGCAACACTGGTGTGTAGCTTGGTTTCACCGCTTCAAAACCCCACCCCAACGAACCCGTTGCAAAAATTAGTCTTGGCTGGGCAGCCGTCTGCGATGGAGCTTCCTATCACTTCCGCCGCCAAATGCGAGTTGCGTGCAGTGATCCAATTGTGTGCAGTGAACACACCATCAAGACACCCACTGCTCTTCTGCGGCCCTCCAAATCCTTGTGCTGTCCAGCCAAGGCGGACCCGGGGGTAGAGCCCCCCCCCCCCCACAAGTAGCACAGGCTCGCACCTTCATCAGCAAAGGCAGGCCGCCCGCCATGTGCGCACTGATGACGACAATTTGCACACCAATGGACGCGAGTGACAGACGCAGCCGTAAGGCTAAGAAGCATATATTAATTCCATAAACCAATATTTATTATACACTATATACATGATTTAAGCTTGACGATACCTCTAGATGCTATACTATATAGTGATGACGGCCCCAGACTGATTTTTATGTCACCTGTATGTTATGTACAGTAGCATAGATACAACTTGACCCACCCGTACACCGGGACTAGGAGAATTAGATTGGATTACTAACAACGTAAGCGCTATGCGCAGAACTGATTACATGCTGAACGCGCGGCACATCGCCTAAGACTACCAATTATGGAAAGGTGGGCGTCAGGGTCCTGTGATCATGACGCCTCCCTCCCCAATACACCATAACGGTTCACCGCATAGAACTCACCGACCACTTGAATCTGCGTGCTTTATGCGGGACCAGCAAAACATCGCCAAGTCTGCTGACCTAATCCTGGTTTCACGTAAGCTTGCCCCGTATCTCTTAACGGTGGCGTGACCTTCATTGGCTGTTGTGGTGCAGACTGTTCTGCGGTAAAAATCAGTTCATTATTTAACATGGTGATATGTCTTTATATGTTGGAAGAGAATCAAATTTATATTTTCGTAACTTTTAATTAAATATATTACGCAACAGAGTTGATTTATCTGAAATGCATGTTAATTCTTAAACGAAGTAAAGAGGAGGTTCCTTTGCTCTCAAGCACATGGCACGAAGCACGTAATTTAGCGGTAGTGATGACATATTTGTTTATATGACTTTTATCGCCGACCTTGTTTTGAACTGGATAAGTCATATATCGCCATTCGACGGTGTGTTATGCCGAGGTCGAGAGCTAAATTATTTTATTGATCGTTTATTGCGCGTGTACATATTATATGTATTATGTCAGTGTGTACCACCAGTTTTTCGCTGAAGCATCGCAAGGGAAAACCTTTACAAAGCGGCGAAAAAAAGAACTGTGGTGCATGTGTTTAATGCACTCACAGAGAAGAATTCGTCTTTGTCAGTGAGAGAAGTCGAACAGCTGTGCGCTGAACTTACAAGTGTGTTAGATGCGTAGGAACGTCGCGACATGAAACTGAGACAACAGGAAAACTTACCACTCCAGGGGCGATATTGCTGTGTGGCGAAGACGTTATTTAAGGACAATCAAATTGTCCAAATCGCAAAATATACCTTAACGAAACTTGGGTGAATGAAGAACACACAACAAGTGTGGCGTGACACGACTTTTAAGACTGAAAGACAAGATTGTTGCAAGATATGTGTCCTGGTTAAAAAAAAAAATCCCAGTGGAAAAGGCCGAAGGCCTTTCATTATGAACTTGTTCCAGTTTCATTGCTCATTCATTCAGTTTCAAATTGTTCAGTTTCACTATAAACTTCATTATTTTTGCATGCCTTCATATTCTTATTTATATCTTCCTGGCAATTATTATGACGTTTACTGCAGGTTTCAATGTGACGGGAAGGCACCACCTATGGCCTAAGGCGTGAAAGCATTAGCCAATTAGGATGAGGGGGAAGATAGTTGCACGCGGAGTGATACATGTCAGCGGGGCAGGTTATATGAAACAGAGATTAGCTAGTGGAGGGTTTTTAGTAGGTATTCCGTAACGGTGTGCTCCACTGAGGTGAGGCGGGAAATCCTATGTCACCAGCCTAATGGGCTGGTGTGGGTGAATTCCGTTTTTCCTTCCAGGTTAAAGAGAGACAGAGAGAGAGAAATGGACTTGTGAATTGAGTGTACAGCTGTGTGGACGTGTGAGCAGACGACCTTGAAGGTTGCGTTAGTGTATGAAACGTAATTCTGCTGCTGTAAAAGGTTGTACAAAAGTGTCTTTTTACGGAAATAAAGAACATTTTGAACTTCTGCAAACTAGACTTTTAATTTTACGAACCCACAAAGTTACATTATGAAGTCAATACTGTCCACCCAGTACAAGAAGGCAAGGTAGAGGAATGATACTTTTGCTGGCCCCACGTTGTTTATGCGTGCCTTCCCAGTATGACGAGGATGCTAGGTTCGTTTAAAATACACACTTATCGCAAAACTTACCCATAAATAATACTTATCGCTGCATTTACTGCAACAAATATTAGATCGGGCAGCAAGGGTGACTCATATGCACTCTCACACACTCATTTCCTAGTAAACAGATTCATTAACAGAGCAGATAAACAGTTCAAACTCCTCTCTCCTTCATTCCTCTCTTGCCTTCTTATGGTGGGCAGACAGTACTTGTTTCAAAATGCTTAAATAATCTGTATGAAAGGGTTCTTTTTTAATTTCCTCTGTATATTGACATCGAGTTCATTGCAACTTAATAACCTGTTGCAATTGTTTGCAAGAACCTGATACATTACTCCAGCGATTATTATAATAACAATTACATAAGGCTATTTTGTTTGATGTTAGGACACCATAATTACGCGGTTTCCGAAGTACTGGACTGGTGTCGTGAGAGGAATATCTTAATTTTCACAGGTTTTGTGTTTTGATTTTTACAGATTAAAATTTCATATCTCTGTACATTTCGTTGTACGATATATAGTGCGATCCATATAAACCTGAAACATTTCAATAGGTAACAATTTCCCTTTAAAAGCTCGAAGAATGTAGAAATTTAATGAAATCGGTGGCTCTGGTAGAATTGACAACACTGACAATTGTTGACAGCTGACAATCTTAAATGTGCAGTCATAACAGCAAAATGTAGGACTCACTACTTAGGGTGCTTACATTTTGAAAACATATTAGAAGACAAATTCCTTGGTAACAACTCAACGGGAATTTCCAAGAGAATTTAATGTACGCCATGTTCCGACAAAGACAACAATTTTATCGCTCGTAAGAAAGCTGGAGACAACTGCTATACTCATTAGTGAGAGTGGAAAAGATAGACCGCCATTGAATGCAGAGACTGTTACAGATGTTCGCAGAAGGCTATTGAATTCTCCAAACAAATCGTTACGTCGATTGAGTCAGGAATCAAGGTATTCATATGGAACATGTCAAAGAGCTGCGAAGAAATAGTGATTACGACCTTACAGAGTGCATATGGTGAAACAACTGAAAAAAGCAGAGTATGATAAACGAATCAGTGTCGATGGTTTCAGGGTACTCTTATTCCACGTCCAGACATTCCCTCCATAACTTGGCTTACAGATGAGGTATGGTTTCATCTGTCAGGCTACATAAACACTCAAAACACCAGATATTGTGCTGCTGTAAACCCCCAAGTGACGCACGAAACCCCACTGTATTATGAAAAGGTTGGAGTATGCTACGTGGTGTCTGCTTCCAAGATCGTTGGTCCCATTTTCTTTGATACGGAGGCAGGCACTGAAGTTTATATGGGTATCTTCAATACATTTGTGGAGCAGCTGGATGATATCAATTGAGGGAAGGTTATTTCCAACAAGATGGAGCAACATGTCATGCATCTAATGACATCTTGGAACTAGTAACTAGTTTCTTTGAAAATAATCGAATAATCTCAAAAGGACTGTGCCCCCCAAATCCCCTGACCTAACCTCAACGGAGTTTTTGTGGGAGTATCTAAAAATACAGTATACAAGAACAGGCCACGGACAAGGAGTCCGCTCGAACCGAAATAAGCAACATTGGTGAGGATAATCTCCGTACAACTTCAGAGGACATGGTGAGACGAGTTCAAACATGTATAGATGCTGGTGGAGGACACTTTCAGCATTTTCTCTGAGATGTAAATAGTGTAATGTAATCTCCCAATTGTATATTCTATTCTCCCAGGGTTGAAAGTGTGTCCTATTATTGGTTCAAAAGTTATGGCCTATTGAATTGGTTCAGATTTATATGGATCACACTGTAGTAATAAAAGCGGTAAAAAATTTTAAAGAATGCGGTTCTAGTTTCGTCTTTGACATTTTATGTTCTTTAAATCACCAGGATAAAAATGAATTTACTGCTCCGCGTTTCATAAAAATTAAAGTATTACAAACTCATATGGGTAACAGGAAATATCTTAGAAGTTTTTTAAACCACAAAAGTTATGTGTGCATTTAACATATTTAGACGTTTTCCGGGGTGTCATAGATGTAAATATTTATCTTAGGTCTGCAGATGTGTTTAGTACCCGATGTTTAGTCCTGAACTATGGAGGACTTCCTAGAAGAGAAGAGTGGCAGAAACTACTGTCAACTGCGAGTTATAATAGCCATCGATAAAGTACACTATTGCTGGCCCGTGGCCGAGCTGTTAGAGCGCTCGCCTCTTATTAAGTTCCAAAGAGAAGTAACTGGGCACATAAAATGTATGACTTGTTGAAGCAGATAGGTATGGGTCATTCTTGGATAAGTGCAGAGTATGGGTATAGAGGCTTCTGGAAAGAAGTTAAGATTAGAAGATATTGACAGACAAGATATTTTCGCCAATAAAAGTGACAAAAGCTCACTGAGATGATACAGAAAAATAAAAACAACTTGGGGGAGGGATATCTAGATATATGTAGTAAGTTAGGGCGAGAAGGTTTTGCTTGGGCGAGAACAGGAGTGAGAAACCTGAAAGGTATAGGTCAAGAGAGGGAGCTAGATAAATGTCCATTGTGTGGAGAAGAGAATGCATACTTCCATTGTATATTGTAGTCAAACAAAGATCTGGAGAGAGAAGGCCTGGCTACGTAAATGGAACTCTTTGGGGGTTGGAGTAGTATTTAGAAAAATTCTGTCAGTAAAAGGCGAAAAGAACAGGAGAAATATAGGGAATTATTTAGGGAAAGATAAAGAGAGATGGCTAAGAAAAATTAAGAGAAAAATGTAGAGTGGGATAGGTGAAATGGCAAAAAGTGTAAAAAGGATTAGAGGGCGTCCAATAAACAAAAACCTAGGGTTAGGTGTATGGGGACCGAATTATCAGTCAATGGTGGGCGACATGCTAGGATTTCCAGGATTTAGGAATATATGGCATTTTCCAGTATGGATTTTATAATTGTAATCTTGATTTTGTATTTCCATTTGAAGATGTAAAAGAGTAGGTAAGAAATAAATTACAAATTCCAGAAATACTAATTTCGATCCCAGGGACGACTGTAGGATCTGAGGTGAACAGAGATGCGTGTTGGCGGGTTTACTCCAAGTTCTCTTGTTTTCCTCCTATTGTTCTATAATCACGTTCCTTTAATCCATTTCACAGCACTTCTACAACATCTCCATCTTCACTCTTAATAAGATTTCGGAATTGATCACGTTCGTGGATATTCTCTCTGTTCCAGGGTCCGTCTGCTACACAGGCACTTGACCTCAGACAATAGAGGAGGACAAGAATGGCGAATGGTGGAAGGGGTTGTGTATGAACTCCTTTGTTGTGATTGGCTGTTGTGTTGACCGTTGAAGGGACATTATAAAACAGAATTCAGGCTTAGGTTAGTTTAATTCCATGTTCTCCACTGAAATTATTGGAATGCTGATATATATATATATATATATATATATATATATATATATATATATATATATATATATATATATGGTTCCTATGAATATCACAGATTAGCATTTTTTGATGCGGGGAGCATTAAAGTTATTTCATTTCTTAGTAAAGAACGAAACACGAAGAAGCACACCTAAATTTAAAGAAAATATGCGAATAAGAAATTCGTAAATAGTTTTGTATGAACAAAAAGTAACTGGGCAGTAGCGTTAAAATTTTTGGGGTGTAAGAACATTGTGGCGACCTTACCATAGATTGAAATGGGTAAGGAGCATATGGCAGAAACGTACACGGAAGGAGTAGCTCAATAGGTAGAATTTACATGCTTTGCGAGAGGTTGGGGTTTTCTATGTACGTGTGACGTCACTCCGCCACTCCATCACCCGTTGGATAATAAGATTAGACAACCTCTACTCTAAAAGCAGCGAATAGCATAACCCACTAATACAAAATCTTGGACAGTACTCCACTGCCATGACATGCACAAGAGGCCACTCAATCTTCGACCGAAACATCCCACTATCAAAGACACAAGGGCGTGATCCTGTCACACAGTATCTGCAAGAGTTGGTACCGCCATAAAGGATGTCAGCCCTTATGACGGCCACCGACTGTCCACGGAACGTGCCACCAGGTTTCCCGACCGCCAAACCAGATAACATCACCGAAGACTGCTGTGGTTACCCCATGACTACCTAGACGACCCGCATGACTGCCCACTGAAGGTAGTGCCCGACATACCACACCAGATGGCGACACCGCAGAATAATAAATCTGCCATTGTCCCTCCATGGCTGAGATGTCACCCCATATGACGACCACCGCCTGCTCACGGATAAGGTTTGAGGAACGTGCCTCTGGAAGGCACACCAACATTTCATGATCGAGAGGACTCACCAAGATAACATACCGAAGGCTGCCATGGTTCTACCATAGACACCCAGATGACAACCACTACAGCCCACCAAGGAGCCACAGATGCTACAGGTGGGCACCCCAACAAACATATAACATCACCGAAGGCTGCTGTGGTTACCACATGGATACCTAGACGACCCGCATGACTGCCCACTGAAGGCAGTGCCTGACATACCACACCAGATGGCGACACTGCAGAAGAATACACCTGCCATGGTCCCTCCATGGCTTAGATGTCACCCTATATGACGACCACCGCTTGCCCACGGACAATGAGGAGCGTGCCTCTGAAAGGTACACCACCAAAACTTCATGACCAAGATGACACAAAGAAGGCTGCCATGGTTCTTCCATGGTTACCCAGAAGACAACCACTACTGCCCACCAAGGACCCACAGATGCCACAGGTAGGCACCCCAACAACAGATGACAAAGACAACACCAGCCGACACCCAAGGTAAAGCAAACATCACCTAGCATGATACCAACCTAACTTTCCACCTGCATGAACATGATAACCTAACATTCTCCAGGTACCCCGCCCTGGGCCTAAGGATCAAGAGCGGGCCCTGGCTCCATCTCTGTCACGCTACCCTGTGGTAGGGGGGTGTCTTTCGAAGAATCACCCACTAACCCCAGGTTACGAAATGTGGATCCTGGTACCACACCATAAACTTCCTTCCATCCATTAGCTAGAGTATTTAGTGCATGGTAGGGGAAACGATGCAGATCCCTTTCGGATGATCATCACCGGGGCTGGCGGAGGAGGGGCCAGTCCTTTAAAAAATAAAATAAAGAAGTCTCTCTCTGTGAGCATCCATCGTCGAGTGTAGACGATGTACCCGCAGCAGGTGAGGGACAGGTAACTAGTCGCTGTGCCCACCTATGTACTTTAGTTTAGTTTAGTTAACCCTTCGTTGGTCGCGCATGTGTCTGTGAGATACATGGCCTGAGTTTGTTTCATTATTATGGCAATAAATAGAGGTAAGGGCTTGCCGAGCCAGGACATATTTCATCATACCTTTGTCATTGTTTCCTGTAAGTTTCTACCATTTTTCTCTAATGCTAAGTTTGCAAAAGAGGCAAACGTCATCACGTGTGTGCTGTTGTATCTGTCAGATACATCGCGCCAACTCGCGTTACTCATTGTCGCCGCTATCGGATCCAACCACGTCATTGTTGGCGAAAGCAGATGTATGTGGTTGCGTTGTTGCAAGGGCAATGAGACCGCCTTTCTACAATACTATGAATCATACATAGGTTTTAAAATGAGTCAAGTATATGATTTGGAGAATCCTGAGGATTAGGAGCAGGCAAATCGTCTTATTTTCGACGATGAGGCGCTGCAGATTGAGCATAATTTTGTAGAAACTGATTGCGAATATGAAGACATAGCTGAAACACTATCTGTTGACACCGATACAGATTATGATGTTGAAAATGATGAAAATTACTATTTTAGTGAGAACAAAGACACAAAATCATTATGATGTGTCTGTTCCGCCTTCGAAGTCCTCCAATCCATCGTTTCCTGGGTCTGTCCACCGATCTCCTACCTTTAGGATGATACTGTAATATTTGTTTTGTAAGTCTATTATCTAGCATTCTTTCAACATGTTCCTTCCATTTTTGTTTGAGATCTTTTAACCTATCATTCATACTAAAAATATCCAGCTCTTCTCTTATATTTTCATTTCTTATTAAGTCCCTCTTCGTGCATCCTTTCACACTTCTCAAGAATTTCATTTCTGAAGCCTGTATTTTACTCTGTTGGTTTTTAGTTAACGCCCAAGTCTCACTTCCGTATGTCAGGATAGGTACAGCCATAACTTTGTAGAACTTTAATTTTGTTTCTTTACATATTTTGTTTCTAAATGTTCTATTTATTGTTCCACACACTCTTTGAAATTTGCATATTTTATTGTAGACATCATATTTCTTGTCATAACTAACATCAGTTCCCAAGTAGTTAAAATGGCTTACCTGTTCAACGCAACGATTATTTATAACTATTTTTGTTCTAATTGGCTCTTTCCCAATGAATGCCATTACCTTTAATTCTATAAAAGAAATTTCCATATTATATTGCTTACAAAGCTCACTAAGTTTAAAAATAGATTTTTGCAGGGCAGACACGCTATTTTGTATAATAACTAAGTCGTCAGCAAACAATAAAATATTTAAAAAGTTTTTATTTGACATTTTAAAACCTATATTCACTAGCTGCTTCCATTTACACACTAGGTCGGCAATATAAATACTAAAAAGTGTAGGTGATAAAGTACACCCTTGTCTGACACACTGATTAGTAAGAATTTTTTTAGAAATGTTACCATTGTTCCTTACATTTATTTTTGTTTGCAAGTAGAAGCATTGTATCATTTTTACTAGTTTTTTTGGCTATCCCCGTTCTTCCAATATTTGCCACATTTTGCATCGGATTACCCTATCGAAGGCTTTTTCAAAGTCAATAAATGCAATATGCGTTTCTTTATTAAACTCCCTATGAGAATAGACACTTACAGAATAAAATATTATATGATATAATAAGAAAAAAGAAATTATACTTACAATTGAATACCTTAACAGAGAGGTAGTCAAAATTTAAATACAAAGAATTTTATGTGTTGGGTAACAGGTGACTTTCTCATTTCTTAGCATACGTTTTAATACGCTTTAATATCTTATTAAATATTTTTATTAAATACTTTTTCACTTAATTTTACTTTTGTTGCATGTTTTTTGCATGAATTTTTAACACCAATTTTAACAAATGTTATTATTAATCTTTGCAGGCATTTGAAAGTCATATAAATTGTTATGTTAGTTATTTATTATTATAAAAGTATGAATTGTAGATAAAATTAATATTTTCAATCATATTTTACCTATAATCGTAAATTCAAATTATTGCAACTCATTTGTATTGCGTCGTAAAATTTGTTTAAAGGACTCGACCAAATTAAGATGTCGAGTCGTGAAGAAATAGGAGAAATTAAAATTAACTCCCATACATACCCACGCATACCCTCTGACGGAACGCATGGCTACCCACTAATTAGCCTCACATGGTTAGGTCACCACAATATGTTCCTGTTTTTACAGGAGCTTCCAGTTCAAGTATTAGAGCCAACTCCAGCTTTGAGGCGGTAGGGCTTAAGGAGAGAGAAATACACAACGTGTGCGCGGATGAAATGATGGGTTTCTTATCTCAGGTTATGGAGTTGGATAAGGAGGTCGTTTATAGCTCAACAACTTCATTCGCACACACATTACATTACTCTCGTTAGCTTCACTCCCCTAGTTTGATTCTGATCACATAAAATATCTATGTCGTCGGCGTACCTCTCAGGGTTAACGCGCTAAACTCACTTTATCGCCACTTAAGCAATCTGCTTTCACCTGCATTACATGACATCCGCATTTGCAGATTGTGATTACTACGGCCCGGAGTTTGATGAAATGTCATCTCTTTCTGAGCAGTCACAGACGATGCTTATTGGCAACTAAATGCATTCTGGAACAAATACGTTATATATGTAAATATGTATATATACAGGATGTTACAAAAAGTGTGCGGTCAAACTTTCAGGAAACATTCCTCACACACAAATAAAGAAAATATGTTATGTGGACATGTGACCGGAAACGCTTAATTTCCATGTTAGAGCTCAATTTAGTATTTTTCTTTAAATGTACACTCCTGGAAATTGAAATAAGAACACCGTGAATTCATTGTCCCAGGAAGGGGAAACTATATTGACACATTCCTGGGGTCAGATATATCAGATGATCACACTGACAGAACCATAGGCACATAGACACAGGCAACAGAGCATGCACAATGTCGGCACTAGTACCGTGTATATCCACCTTTCGCAGCAATGCAGGCAGCTATTCTCCCATGGAGACCATCGTAGAGATGCTGGATGTAGTCCTGTGGAACAGCTTGCCATGCCGTTTCCAGCTGGCGCCTCAGTTGGATTAGCGTTCGTGCTGGACGTGCAGACCGCGCGAGACGACGTTACATCCAGTCCCAAACATGCTCAATGGGGGACAGATCCGGAGATCTTGCTGGCCAGGGTAGTTGACTTACACCTTCTAGAGCACGTTGGGTGGCACGGGATACATGCCTACGTGCACTGTCCTGTTGGAACAGCAAGTTCCCTTGCCGGTCTAGGAATAGTAGAACGATGTGTTCGATGACGGTTTGGATGTACCGTGCACTATTCAGTGTCCCCTTGACGATCACAAGAGGTGTACGGCCAGTAATAGTAGAACGATGGGTTCGATGACGGTTTGGATGTACCGTGCACTATTCAGTGTCCCCTTGACGATCACAAGAGGTGTATGGCCAGTGTAGGAGTTCGCTTCCCACACCACGATGCCGGGTGTTGGCTCTGTGCGCCTCGGTCGCATGCAGTCCTGATTGTGGCGCTCACCTGCACGGTGCCAAACACGCATACGACCACCATTGGCACCAAGGCAGAAGCGACTCTCATCGCTGAAGACAACACGTCTCCATTCGTCCCTTCATTCACGCCTGTCGCAACACTACTGGAGGCGGGCTGCACGATGTTGGGGCGTGAGTGGAAGACGGCCTAACGGTGCGCGGGACCGTAGCCCAGTTTAATGGAGACGGTTGCGAATGGTCCTCGCCGATACCCCAGGAGCAACAGTGTCCCTAATTTACTGGGAAGTGACGGTGCGGTCCCCTACGCACTGCGTAGGATCCGATGGTCTTGGCGTGCATTCGTGCGTCGATGTGGTCCGGTCCCAGGTCGACGGACACGTGCACCTTCCGCTGACCACTGGCGACAGCATAGATGTACTTTGGAGACCTCACGTCCCACGTGTTGAGCAATTCGGCGGTACGTCCACCCGGCCTCCCGCATGCCCACTATACGCCCTCGCTCAAAGTCCGTCAACTGCAGATACGGTTCACGTCCACGCTGACGCGGCATGCTACCAGTGTTAAAGACTACGAAGGAGCTCCGTATGCCACGGCAAACTGGCTGACACTGACGGCGGTGGTGCCCAAACGCTGCGCAGCTAGCGCCATTCAACGGCCAACACCGCGGTTACTGGTGTGTCCGCTGTGCCGTGCGTGTGATCATTGCTTGTACAACCCTCTCGCAGTGTCCGGAGCAAGTATGGTGGGTCTGACACACCGGCGTCAATATGTTCTTATTTCCATTTCCAGGAGTGTAAATTGAAATCATTTGTGCAGACAATTGTCAAAATACCCCATTGTTCCGCTTGTATGTACTGTACTTCCTCGATTCACCGCCAGTTGGCCCAATTGAAGGAAGGTAATGTTGACTGCAGTGCTTGTGTTGACATGCGACTCATTGCTCTACAGTACTAGCATCACGCACATCAGTACGTAGCATCAACTGGTTAGTGTTCATCACGAACGTGGTTTTGCAGTCAGTGCAATGTTTACAAATGCGGAGTTGGCAGATGCCCATTTGATGTATGGACTAGCACGGGGCAATAGCCGTGGCGCGGTACGTTTGTATCGAGACAGATTTCCAGAACGAAGGTGTCCCGACAGGAGAAGACGTTCGAAGTAATTGATAGGCGTCTTGGGGAGCACGGAACATTCCAGCCTATGACTCGCGACTCGGGAAGACCTAGAACGACGAGGACACCTGCAATGGACGCGGCAATTCATCTTGCAATTGTCGATAACCCTAATATCAGTGTCAGAGAAGTTGCTGCTGTACAAGGTAACGTTGACCACGTCACTGTATGGAGAGTGCTATGGGAGAACCGTTGCCTTTACAAGTACGACAGACATGTGGTTCATGCACGATGGAGGTCCTGCACATTTTAGTCGAAGTGTTCGTACGCTTCTCAACAACAGATTCGGTGACCATTGGAATGGTAGAGGCGGACCAATTCCATGGCATCCGCGCTCTCCTGACCTCAACCCTCTTGACTTTCATTTATGGGGGCATTTGAAAGCTCTCGTCTACACAACCTAGGTACCAAATGTAGAGACTCTTCGTGCTCGTATTGTGGACGGCTGTGATACAATACGCCATTCTCCAGGACTGCATCAGCGCATCAGGGATTCTATGCGACGGAGGATGGATGCATGTATCCTCGCTAACGGAGAACATTTTGAACATTTCCTGTAACAAAGTGTTTGAAGTGACGCTGGTACGTCCTGTTGCTGTGTGTTTCCATTCCATGATTAATGTGATTTGAAGAGAAGTATTAAAATGAGCTCTAACATGGAAATTAAGCGTTTTTGGACACATGTCCGCATAACATATTTTCTTTCTTTGTGTGTGAGGAATGTTTCCTTAAAGTTTGGCCGTCCCTGTTTATAACATCCAGTATATATAAATGCATTTTCCCACATTTTTATAATAAAGTCATTTTTTAACATTTAGATGCATTTCCGGTCATTCTCTTTCTTTTTCAGAAATTTACTGGGTATTTTCATCTGTAGCCCGCATTCGGGAGGCCTGAGTTCGATTCCCGTGCCCGACCTGACCCTGACCCATAGGTCAGCATACATGCAACTGCATGTATATACCACTGTGACAACTTTCAAATAGTGAGAGAAGGAGTGAATAGCTTTGATAGGGTGGATTCTGGCACAATTGAGAACGCATAGGATGTCTTTTCTGATACTCAAATTCTAGGTTAATCAGCTTTCATTAAATCAAATTTTGCATTTTATACAGATACCATATCCCGCCTTGAAGAAAGTGGCATGACATTGGATAAGTCAATTGAGTTAGTGAGGATTGTGGAAGAGAGTATACAAAATGTAAACAGTGAGATTGGGGACAAAATAAGGGATACCAAACAGTGTGTAGATTGCCGATATGTCGTCAGGAGAAAACTTCAAAACTGATATTTTTGAACATGATTTAACAGGCAGTGGCATAGTGTTTTTTTAAATATGTACCTATTTCATTCTTGGAAGTGGAGAGAAGTTTCTCGAAGTATAAAACAGTTTTAGCCGAAAACCGCCGTTCCTTTTCCTTTGATAACTTGAAGATCACCATGGTGATGTATTACAACGCTAAGTAAGGTATGTTTTGCTAATGGGTACAGTAACCTATTTTTTATATTTTATTAAATTGAAAATAACCTGATGAATTTTGAATTTATTTATTATTTAGTAGCAATAATTGCGTTATTTACGAAGAAAGTTAATTTTGAAATGTGGTTATTCCAACCACATATTCATTATTTGTCTGTGACAGTTATTAATTTTCTTATTATTATGAAAGGGATCGTTAATTTTTGTTAGGTCTCTTTTTACATTCATGTCTATTTTTTATATTTTAAGCGCATTTATGGCTAATTTTTAGGTCAACAACTTCCGGGCCATAGTGATTACACATTTGTTTTTGCGTACTTTAAGTTTTTGCGGTACATTACTTGTGCGTATAACATATTGTGTTTCTCCTAAAAATCATGTGACATCTTTAATACTATTCCTTTAAATTCCTTTGCTATCATCCACACGGTTTTAGATACAGGTCTGTTCACACCTACTTAATTTTAGATGCCCTACATTTTGTTTTTCTCTTACGTGCTTCATTTGGTAATAAGTTCCGATTCATTCTGTCTACATTTTGTTTTCAATTCTTACGACAATTCCGTATGCTCCTTTACCGAGCACGCTCGGGCGGTTTCTTCTGTCTCCCACATTCGGGAGGCCTGTGTTCGATTACTACCAGCACCATGGGTTTTTCAGAATTTTCCCGGGTCGCTAGGTTAGTGCTGGGTAGGTTAATTACATCCCCCGAATTTACTGTCCCTCTTTCATCGCAATTATCATTTCACATTATCTCTCATCTGATGGTCTCTTTCAGGGTAGAAGTGTCGGTGGGTGTCTCGGCGGTGCATGGCAGGATGATATGCTCTGAGGAAAAGTACTTCCTCCTCCGGTTGTGGTTGTAATTTACGTCCTCTAACGTTAAGTCATATCGGACGGTGAATGGAATGAGTGAAATGGTGCTCAAATAAGCCCGGGGTCCATAGAGCTTAGAGTTACACGAAAAAAAGAAATGTGTAGTGTTTAATGCCCGCTTTTACTACATATGACACCGCAGGCGGTGACACTGATGATATATGAGATGAAGATGGAGCACCGGTGGAATGAGATGGCGGGGGAAACCGGAGGTCCCGGAGAAAACCCGCCCCAGCACCGTGTTGTCCATTACAAATCTCACTTTGCGGTCGCCTGGGATCGAACCTGGGCCGCCTTGGTGAGAGCCAAGTGGTCTAACCACTGAGCGACGGCGCGACCAAGGTTACACGACATTCGTCTTATAGGATAAGGGAAAACCCCGGAAAAAACCTTATCCCTGTAACTCACCCTGACCGAGATTCAAACTCGGGACTTCTTGAACGTGAGGCAGACATGCTACCACCTGCGCTATCGAGGCAGGCACTTCCTGCTCCGTAGGTCGGTTGCCGGTCCTCGCTCCTCTGTTGGGATCATTTCGGAACCGCCAGTCAGGGACTTTTGGGGCACGGCTGCTGGGCTCGTTGCCGTCGTGCAGTAGGGGAGCGTGTCCACTGTCCCAGCCCGTCGGGGGAAGTCTATCTAAGTAAACTGTAGGGATCGTGCCCTCTGTACTGTCGTGGCTCCTTGGGTCGGCCACCCTCTGTCTCTTTTGCCTCATCCTTCCTCCCGGGGGTGCCCCCATTTGGGGGCATAGGAACAATGGGCCCACTATGGTGGCGTACGTACGGAATACCATCCGTAATGAAATCCTAATTCTAATGCTCCTTTTAATTCACGATATTTTCTGATTTCTTTTCTCTTTTTATATTCCGTTAGAGATATGACAGCCATTTATCTACTGTTCTTAGAACATTCACTTCTTATGCTTATGTTCTCCTTTCTGAAACTACCCGAATCTCTGTCATATGCAACTGATTGTAAAGCTGTACAGATGACTTCTTCTTTTTTTTTTTTTTTTTTTTGAAAAATGCAGAGCGATGCGCAGTGGTATCTGGACTAGTCCACTTCAGAACAGTTACAACTGGAGGGGAGGGCAGGTCAGTTGCGTACCAGTTGCGAGCAAGTAAACACGTGCAGAGCTACTCGGTAACACTACAGCTTGTTTCAAAATGTGCCTGTCTCCTGGTTCCAAGAGAGCATTTATAAATGACGCCTCCTGGCAGCACATTAGGAAATAAAGTGCCACATTTAAAAACACGAGAAATAATAAACAATATCCATAGATTTATAAAAAAGGAACTATGGTCTGGGTCAGCTATAAAAGTCTAGGGAAGGGTATCTGAGGCAACAGTTGTGTCTGAAAGCAGTTTAGGAGGGTTATTAAGTAAAGAAAAGCCATTGGTGCTAGCGCAACAACGTCCTTCTCTATGCCAAGTAAACAAAGATTAAGAACATGCACAAAATATAATTTGGATGTTTTAATTCAGAAGTAGTTAAGCGAACTATGAATAATTTTTAAAGCACAGATAAACAAATACCAACTTTGAAGAAAGTGATTATGAAGCTTAAAAATTCTACTGACTTCCAAGGCAGTGTCTAAACATTAAGAAGAGTTCTTTTGAAGCTAGGATTATTTGAAAAAAAAAAACACTAAGCGTGACAGACAAATTTTAATCGAACATCTCACCATACGTGCAGAAAGGCTTAAGTATTTACGAAATATTCGGAGATATCGAAGTGAAGTTTATATAGTTTATATGGATGAAACTTATATAAATACAGCACATACTGCACCATACGCCTGGAGTGAAATACGTTACAGGGACTCTGCAGCGATATTGATAGGCCGACAGTTGTTTATCATTGCCTGCTGGAGGAGAACAGGGTTTTGTTCCAAATGTCTATGTACTATTTAAGATCCAACAAAAGCGTGGAGATTACTATCATAGTAAGAATTACAACTTAGTTTATAAGAGCTGCAAAACTGGCTTCGAGAATGAAATTTGTTTTTAGACACCTATGCACCGCCCTCCCCTCTCGTAATCTTACGCATGTGACGCATTGTGGCGATAGGTGCACTATCCCCACTACAGTTGCTACTCATCCCTACCGCGCAGGATTCCTGACAAGATAAAATAATACATCTGTAATTATGTTTTGTTTGTTACTTTAATGCTTATGAATCTTATTGTTCCACAAACACTTTGATTTTCTTCCATGTTCATGTTTTCCTGGCATGACGTTTTACATTCCAGATGTTTAAAACTGTTCTATTCTTCAAGATACAGAGAGCGAATTATACTTTGTTATCTATATTGGAATCCTTTAGGCGACATTGTTATATCTGGAAATATTAAAGTTGTAATTCTTTGTCCCTTTGTATAACTTTCGTTCAGGCATCTGAGATTGTCACTTAACCCTCAACATGCGCTAATTTACAAACTAATCAGTTTGTAGAAGATTTTAATAATAAAATCACAATTCAAAATTGAGGCAGTTTCAATTGTGTAATTAAGATATATACTAAAAATGGATACTCTTCTTTACATCGGTATAAATTTGTGCCAATTGTTATTCGGACTCAAATAAAGGAGATAAACAAGAATGTCAGAGTTATAGGGGAATATCTCTCCTGCACAGGATATAAGATACTTACAACCATTGTTAACAATAAACTGAAACCATATGCAGAAAAGATAATAGGGGAATACCAGTCAGGATTTAAACCTGGAAGATCAACATTGGATCAAATATTCACAATTAAACAAATCCTAGAAAAGACATGGGAATATAACATAGAGATACATCAAATGTTTATAGACTTCCAGAAAGCATATGACAGCTTAGAAAGGGGAAAGATATATTATATTATGGAAGAGTTTCAAATTCCAGAGAAGTTAATAAACTTATTGGGTACCACATAACAGACAGTTTTAATATAGAAAATGGACTAAAACAAGGGAATGGGCTGGCACCCACCTTGTTTAACTTAACACTTGAATATATTATTAGGAAACTACCAGTGGATGTAAAATCCACAATATATTATAAATGTGTTTAGCTATTAGCATATACAGATGACATAAATATAGTAGGGAGAACCAACAAGGCAGTCTCAGAAATATACACAAAACTAGAGGAAAATGCAAAGGAAGTAGGACTTATGATAAATAAAGAGAAAACAAAAGCTATGATACATAAGAGAAGTAGTAAGAACAAATGCAGAAATACCAGCACTAGAGAAAATCATCTGGAAACAGTTGATAGCTTCAAGTATCTAGGAGCAATTGTAAATAATAAAAATGATGAAAACGAGGAAATAAAGGCTGGGATAACAAAATCAAACAAATCATATGCCTCATTACAGAAAGTAATTAGGAATAAAATAATATTTCCTAAAACAAAAATAAGCTTATATAAAACATTGATTAAACCAGTGTTAATATATGGCTGCGAGGCTTGGACATTGACTCAAGCCATGGAGGAGAAACTATTAATATTCGAAAGGAAGATACTTCGAAGGGTAAAGTTAATGGAGTATGGCGAAACAGGTATAATAAAAAATTATATGAGATATACAAAGATATTGACACAGCACAAGAAATTAAGAATAGAAGATTAAGATGGGCGGGTCATGTTCAAAGAATGGAAGAAAAACGGATCCCAAAAAAAAATGTTACAAGGAAAATTTTACAATACAAGACCTAAAGGCAGACCAACAAATCGTTGGAAAGATACAGTAAGAAGAGATGCCTTACAGATTTTGGGAGTCCGAATGTGGTGACGAAATGCAGAAGATAGGGATGAATGTAGGCTAAAACTGTGGGAGGCTGGGGGGGGGCTGTAAAAGCCATATAGTAGTAGTAGTTATTCGGACTCTCCTTTTTAGTACAAATAGTATTTTCATAGTTAAGACATTCTAAATATCATATGAGGGATTTCTTTATTAACAAACGTAATTGGCCTATTGGTGGCAAAATATTGCAGAACATCGCCACTTACCTCTCTCAGTCTGCGGCATAAACTCATGGAAAATGATGCGATCACAAGTTAAGTCACGTATTCCTATAACCTTAACTTTCGACACATAATCCTATTGACATGAGCACGTCTGTTTCGCTTATATAGGATTTTTACGGCGGCAGCTTGGCGTTCTTATGATGTCTTATAGAAACATCCCTATTGTATCGCTAAAACGTCTGTCCCACTTAACGTATTTACGTCTGCCTGCTGTATTTTATCCCCATAATCGTAGATCAATATAACAATACACATTACGTTCATTAAAATATTTGTTTACACTACTCTGCAGCTTAATTGTTTTCTTTTTTATGTTTTGGTTCTGAATGTCATTTCCCCCCAATTTTAGGGCACTGATTCCAAATATGTCATACATTTTCTCGTACCACGCCCATATTTTTCAAAAAAAGCGGAACAAAAATGTATATTAATCTATTAGCGCTAAAATAGGACCTGAAGCTTTCCTGGCGACGAATACGCTCAATTTATTCTGGGACAGCAAGCCAGGTGAAAAGACAATTAGAAATAGGCGACGTTTCGGGAGTGTGCATCTCTCCCATCATCAGGATATTTATAAAATGTTATAACCACAAATTAAATACTGGATATAACACAACTATAAACAAAGACAAAACACTATCAAAATTCACATTACTGAACAAAAGACTGTTTTCAGTAAATTAAATGCCAGGTCAGGAGATGGCGTAAGTATAGAAAATTGTGTCAAAGGAACGTAACTACTTAACTTGAACATCAAGCTGTATAGATCTGTGCTTCTAAAGGCGGCGGATTTGCATTTTAAGGCCGGTTTCCAAGAGGAGCTGAACTGAAATCCAGCATCACGATTAAGCGTGCCCCTCTCGGAGGAAATGGCCAAAGCCTCCTTAATTCTCCACTCCCAGCAACTGTTGCATTTTGCCAAGACGATCGTCTCCCGAAATTTGGCTTTATGTTGTTATCAAAGCGATGCTCTGCCAGCCCAGACTTCTCTGGCTGCATTAAACGAATGCTCCGTTCATATAGCGATGGTCCTTGTAACCCACATCGGGCGCGTCCCTCGGGTGGCGGATGAGGGATCCTACCAGATATGGTGGGGTGGTCCGAATACACCAGAATAAGGACCCGTGGACCAATAAGGAGCCCAGTTCCTGGGGGCTTTAAAATGCTGGGACACCCTCCCTCCAGGGGATATAAATATGGAGGGCCCTGCCCAGGGTTAAGACAGACAGAGAATTTCTGATAGCTAAGCGAAGGCAGCTTCTCTAGGGGAGAAAACCTCGATTAAAACTCCTGCAAGTCTGAAGGCAGTAAGGTGGCAACCCCACTCTCAGACTGTTCTTGCATAGGGCTTGTAACTATCAAGCAAGGTTTTCTCACTAAAAAGCTTAAAGGTAATCAGCCGGATGGATAAACAAATGAATGCATAGAGCATATTGAGAGAATGCCGAGTGATAGGATCCCAAGAAGAGTTATAAACTATAAACCTAGAGGAAAGATACATCCGAGTAGACCACGAAAACGATGGCCAGACATGTTTTAAGCCGGAACAGGCAGCATTGCCTAGCCCTTGGAGTGAAGAAGAAGCGATGGTCCTTCCGGTTTGTCATATATACGGTGTCCCGCATTCACAGGGAATGCGGTACACTCCCGGAACTGGGAAGTCCATTTTGTCTTTTACCGGTCTCAACAGATGTTTAATCTTCGGAGGTGGCTTGTGGATGGCCCTGATGTATCTGGCGAGAATCCTGCTGATTCTGCCGGATAGATTGCCGGTAAACGGAATGCAGGATGTAGCGCCAGGCTTATCTGTTAGCGCTATGTATTTATACATTTATACAAGATCACTATTAAGCTCAAGAACATGTTTTGTATAAAGAAGTATGTAATTATGTCAGTTTAAACACAATGTATGCCCATTTTACAAGTATTATCAACTTAAGAAAAAAATACAGTGACCTATCTAGGAAGAAACTTTCTTCTTTTTCACGTCCTCCATGCGTATCAAGAATACGTTCCCTTTTCAGAGACCAACAATAGTCCACCATCATGTTAACACTCCATCCACCATGGCACCTTCTATGTCTTTAAAATCTTGGTGAAAACGATCACTGTATTCTTCACTGTAAAATCCAAGACAGCAAACTGGAAAATAGTCATTGTGAGCTTGAAGGATGTGCAACTTCAAACTCATGCTACAACCAAGTTTTCTTAAGTTCTCCAACATGGTGTTCACTTTAGTTTTGTAATCTTGACTTCTTGTGTTTCCTAAGAAGTTGTTTACAACATATTTGTAGGTCTGTCAAGGACACCTTTTGTTTGGTTTATTTTATTTGCAAAATTGAGGCCTCACATTAATTTTCTGCTCTGTGGTCCTGTAAAAACAACTGCGTTCAGCTTATCTAGGGTCATTCTGTTATAAATACTACATATGTGCTTAAAACACTCACAGTACAATGGTGTTATACGTTAGCAATAGAAATTTCCCATGGCCTACTATGGTATTTTGTAATACCCTGCATGGCTTGCGGGTACCCAAGATAACCCAGGAGATAATCCCAACAGCAGCAAAAGCTGAGCTCCACATATTCTCCTAAGCTGTTGGGAATCAAAATTACCAACCTAAATTTCAGAAACAAAACACCAGGGTGCTAGGCATTGCATTCTATCCTTTCATTCCCAAGGTACAATTACTGTAAAGTTACAAATTAATCAAACCTAAAAACCCACCAGACACCCTACAACATCCCGAACAAATTTTACCTGCGGTTAAACACAAAACGGGTGGGCACGCAGCAAAAGTTTTCTAGCTAAATACAGCCAGCCAGCACGACGAGCGAGCGAGCACTTATCACAAAACTGATACAACCTTTTCAAGTCAGTGCTCTCTATTTTTCTCTTTTCTTTGAACTGCCCCTACGAAAACAATTCACATAAATATTCACTATAAATATGCATAAATACTTACCCCTTAGCTGATAACTGCAAATTCTTGGAGGTATTCCCCCTTCTATAAACTTAGGTGGTGACTACGGCTGTGGTCTACAGATAAATATAAAATTAAGGAAGGATAACAATCGATTCTAGTCCAATATACACATTCCCTGAAATGATTCTCCCTTGAAATGCTTTTGCATCGCTTATACAGTGAGTAACGTGAACATTTTATTTATTACGGTGCACGTATTTCGATATCACGTCAATCTGGAAATCTCACGTTTGTGGGTACCATTAGAGTTGAGACATGTGGAAGGGAATTTTCTGATTGTGGGCGAAAGGGACAGAGAGATACGGGAGCACTAGTAATAATCATTTGGCAATGTGGTATCTAAGGCTAAGCTCCTATTCAAACACTTCAAGATATCCTTACCAGTAGACGTCGAGGAACAAATCTTGCAACTCTACAACTCCTCCGCTGCATCTATCATCCTATAAACATAACCTTCTGTTTGTATAGTGGTTAAGTCCTATCAAAGGCAAATATTGCCCTTTGCCCGCTTCGGTAGCGTAGATGGTAAAGTGTCTGTCTCACGTTCAAGAGGTCCCGAGTTCGAAACTCAGTTACGGTGAGTTACCTAGATAACGTATTTTCCGGGGCTTTCCCTTATTCTGAAAGTCGAATGTCTGGTAGCTCTAAGCCTCATGGACTCGGATTCACACCCTCAAGCTGTTATAAGCCTCCCAACACGTCGTCGACGCTCTTCTATTGTTTCTTCCTATAAACAGTCTTTTCCATAAGCAGTCTTGAGTTTCACCTCCAAAATCATACAAAAAAATTACTCATTCCTATTTAAAATTTAGTTGTATCGATGGAATCTATTTTATACAGTGCGGTCCATATAACCCTGAACCATTACAATAGATCATAACTTCCCTTTGAAAGCTCACAGAACGTAGAAATTTGTTTTAATGATCTCAGTGGCTTTGGGAGAATTGCAAACACTGACATTTGTTGACAATTGACAGTCTTAAATGTGCAGTTATAACAGCAACATTCAGTACTCACTACGAGAGCCTGTTTACATTTTGAAACCATATTGGGAGAGAAATTCCTTGGTAACAACACAACGGAGATTTCGAAGAGAATTTAATGTACACGATGTTCCGACAAAGGCAACAATTTTATCGCTCGTAAGAAAGCTGGAGACAACTGATATACTCATTAGTGAGAGTGGAAAACATAGACCGTCATTGAATGCAGAGACTGTTACAGATGTTCTCAGAAGGCTATTGAATTCTCCAATCAAACCGTCGTGTCGATTGATCCAGGAATCAGGGAATTCATATGGAACATGTCAAAGAGCTGCGAACAAATCGGGATTACGACCTTACACAGTGCATGTGGTACAACTGAAAGAAGCAGATTATGATAAATGAATCAGTTACTGTCGATGGTTTCAGGGTACTCTTATTCCACGTCCAGACATTCTCTCCATAACGTGGTTTACAGATGAGGCATGGCTTCATCTGTCAGGCTACATAAACACACAAAACACCAGATATTGGTCTGCTGTAAACCCCCAAGTGATCCACGTAACCCCTCTGCATGATGAAAAGTTTGGAGTATGGTGCATGATGTCAGCTTCCAGAATCGTTGGTTGCATTTTCTTTGATACGACTGTAGACACTGAAGTGTATATGGGTATCTTCAATACATTTGTGAGCAGCTGGATGATATCGAATTGAGAGAAGGTTATTTCCAACAAGATGGAGCAACGTGTCATACATCTAATGACACCATGGAACTTGTAACCAGTTTCTTTGATAATCTAATGATGTCACAGTGCCTGTGGCCCCCAGATCCCCTGACATAACCTCACCAGATTTTTTCTTCTGTGGGTATATATAAAGTAGAGTGTACCAGTATAGGCCACAGGCAATTGATGTTCTCAAGGAATCCATTCGAATGGAAATAAGTAACATTGGCGAGGATACTCTCCGTAAAGCTTCAGCGAATATGGTGAGACAAGTGCAAACATGTATAGATGCTCGTGGAGGACAGTTTCAACATTTTCTCTGAGATGTAAATGGTGTAATGTAATCTCCCAATTGTGTATTATATCCTCCCAAAGTTACGCGTGTGTCCTATTATTGGTTGAAGTGGATCGCACTGTATTAATTTAAAGTCTTTAAATTATGGTTTGGTTTAAAGTATGCTTAGTTAACACGATTTCACCAATAATTTCTCATTTACTATACTCCATGTTAATTGTTTTTGTTTGCGCGTTTACATTGCCTTCTCCCAGTAGGATGCCATGATTCACTTAATATATCAGAGTGCATAAAATTAGTCTCTTCTCCTATACTGCAATAGTATTTTCCCTCCGTAATGTTTCTTCCTTCGAGTAACCAGGTAACCAGTCCTTGCTGTCTCCCAGCTGATATCAAGTATTTATGCGACTGGCCTAGACAAACAATTCAGAGTAACAACGGCTGAAGCAATGAACGATATTTTAATTTATTTGAAGTGAAAGGATTTCGGAATACCACCTCCATAAAAGAGGTTCACTACTGTTGGTACACAAGGAAAGCCTGAAAAAATGTAAATAATTATCTGTATATGTGGTTGAACTAGACAACATAAACATCAGAGCTAATTGTATGAACAATTTTAGACCAAAAGCATTAATGGAAATAACCTCTTACCATATATATCCTACAATGGACATGAGAGGAATTAGAGTGCATCGAACAGAGCTTGAACGTTTGCTCAGTAAGCACGATAAGAAAACCGATAAGAAAACAGCAATAATGTATGAAAATAGGACTTTAATTTGCAATGATGGGCAATTCTTTGGGGGACGATTCCCAGTCCACGGGCCATTATTATCTCAAAGAACAGTGATGGAGGAGTTCAGAGTATTTTGAAGTCAGGAGGAAGTCAGGCTGTATTTTGTGAACACCAACAAAAACAGCAACTTTCATTACGTGTCACATTTTGTGCACATCCATATGCATCCCAGTTCGAAAACACATATTACGTAAATATTACTAACGACAGAATTCAGTGTGAGGGTGTTCTTAGCATATATCTAGCAACAAGTAGAGGTACATTTGGACTAAAATTAATAAGTTGAATGAATGAATTATTGTGCATATTCCACTTTTTTTTCCTTGTTCCGTTTATACCCCGCCTTTAACTGAAATGGTCATATCGGCAGCCGTTCTCCTTTTGGAACATACCGAAAGTGTTACCTCGTTATCTTTGATTTTTAATCATTAGATCACGCACACATTCACACTCTCATTCATACTTCCAGACTCTGGGGAAGATGGGGAATTATCTTGGTCGGAGAAAAATCCCCAACCCTACCGCCGGGAATCGAACCCGGGACCCCTAGCACGGCAGGCAGGTGCTCTACCGACTGAGCTACGGGGCCAGCCTCCACAATTTTACAATTTACAGCTTTAGGCTACATTTATTTGTCTTTACCTTGTTGCTAGCTTGACTTACAAGAACCTGGTCTTCTGCTCTGTCAGGCAGCTCTTTATCTCCATGCCTCCTTGTTACCTAATTAGCCTCTTTCTTCCCCCTTCAACCATCTTCCTTTCTTATATTCTATACATTTCTTACCCATTTTTCTTTTACTTTCTGTAAGAACTCACCAGTACTTTTTAGCTTCTTTTCCTCCTTTCCCGTTAAGATTTTTATAGCTACTGTCCTCTTCTCTTCCTTCTCCCATTTTCCCTCCCAAACCATTTTTTCCACATTGCAACCTCCTCGCATTCTGTTACATAGTGTTCTATGCTTTCTTTGCCCCCACACAATTCACAAATTCTCTTTTCCCTACTTCTTATTCCTCTTAAAAACATTGTTCCTGTCCTCATCCAAGCTAATCTTTCTCTCTCTCTTGCCTATTTCAGTAATCTATGTATGTTTCTCGTCCCCAATTTCTCTTTATCTGTTTGCAATGATTTCATATTTTCTAGACTTTCCCCTATTGCCTGTCTTTCTATATCGTCTATTCTACGTTGTACTAATTTACCCACATCGCTTGTATTCCTTTCCTCAATCTCCATATATCTCCCATTCCTATTTTTTTCCATAATTCCTCCTATCTCTCCCGACCAACTATTTGAGTTCTCTAATTATTTTGCTATCTCGTGCATAATTTAATATTTTCCACTTCTTCTTTGGCCAAACACCTATACCAGAATATTATTATTCTTTCCATTATTATTCAATTTCTTCTTGTCTTTCCTAATTCTACTAAAGCTACTTCTCAGCTGCAGATCTTGGTGAGCCTAGTAGCTCTTTACGAAACCTTCTGTAGTTTTGGTCCACCGTTTTGTTTACCTCTGTGCACCACTCCCCTCCGCCCCTATCTCCACTGCATACAACATTTTTGGATTCAACTAGTGCTCTCATACATTCTTTCTAACCACTTGGTTGTCATTTCTAGCTTATATTTGCATATTCTTATCCCATTCATTGCCGCCCTTCCACCCTTCCTTTTTCTTCAATTTTCTCCCATGTGCTCCCCATTTTCCATTGTTATTCAACCTTACTCCTAAATATTGAAATACAGTGACCACTTCTACTCTTTTGCCATTTAGTACCCAATTTTCATCTCTTTTTAGTTTAACTCCCTTCTTGAAGACCATAACTTTAAACTTATTTATGTTTATGTTTATTCCCCACTCTTCACAAAATTTCTGGATTCCATTTATTGCCTTCTGCAATCCTACTACCGTTATAGATGCTACCCTTAAATCATCCAAGGCATTACGATGTACCATTTAAATAGCAAGTTATCATATGCAGGAACTCCCTATACTTCATCAGAATTTGTTTTTCAACTGTCAAAAGGATGAGAATGTTCACTAGAAGCTCAATTAAGGAAGACAATCCTTGATGCTTTAGCCTTACATTCTATTGAGAAGGCTCTCTGAGTTTAATTCCAA